>BDMV01000003.1:44348778-44630080 GCA_008326285.1 Oryza officinalis | reverse complement strand
AATCCCCATCAAACGTCCCCAGTCTGCCATAAAACCAACCCTACTCCAGCGGGCCCCACGTTCAGGTGGGCCCCACATGTCATCCACATAAACAGCTATTCGACATCCTACTCGGACACCTCTCCTCCTCTTCCTCCTAAACCCAACGCGTCCCCCAACAACTCGCCCCCCACCACACCACCATCCCTCTCTTCCTCCCCCATTTCGCGTCCGTTTCTCGCCGCCGCCGCCGCCGCCACCGCCGCCGTCGTAGTATCCTCCTCCTCGCGAGCTCCGGAGGCTCTAGCCGAGGCCATTGCCTTCCTCGCCTCCATGCTCGGATCCCAGTAGATCCCCTCAACCAGCGCTCGAATCCCGAGGCCGCGGGCGTGCGGGCGGTGGCGGCGACATGGCGTCCGTGGCGGAGCTCAAGGAGAAGCACGCGGCGGCCACAGCGTCGGTGAACTCCCTGCGGGAGCGGCTCCGGCAGAGGCGGCAGATGCTGCTCGACACCGACGGTGAGGTCCCCTCAACCCCACAGGCGAGGGAGCTCTCGAGGGCTCGGGGTGAATTTAGCGGGTTTTTCTTTTTGCTGATTGTTTTGGGTGTGTGTATGTGTATGTGCAGTGGAGAGGTACTCGAAGGCGCAGGGGCGGACGCCGGTGAGCTTCAACTCGACGGATCTGGTGTGCTGCCGCACGCTGCAAGGCCACAGCGGAAAGGTTGCTGATCAGTTGACTTTTTGCCTCTTGTATCTCAATTTCGGTACCGCTTTTGCGAATTTTGGTTCGGTCGTACGGTTTTGGAGGTTGAATTGGGAAGAAGAGATGGGTGACGTACTAGCACCTGTTGCGATTAGAAATAGTTGGAACTGGTGCTAAACGGGGTGGTAATGTAAGCCCAGTTTTTAACTGTAATTTCGAGCGAGTAAGATTCGGTTATAGGGTTGGCACCTCTAGTTAAGAAACTTGACATTAAGTTGAATGCATCATTTTTGGGCAAATATTGATGATTCGGTCTATTTTGTGTGGATTTAGCATGGTTTTAATACTGGTCAAGGTGCATTATTGTAGATTAGAGTGAAGTTATCTTGTGTTTAGGAATGTTGGTAGGAGGAACTTGAATTCGAGATGCTATTCAAGAAGAAGAAAGTTAATTCAGCACTTTTGTCATTTTTGCTGTTTTGCATGCTTTTGTTGCTTTATTTACCTCATGTTATAAATGGTAATACAATTTGTTGAACTGTGTGGTGTGTAGATACTCTCTGGTTTTGAGGAAGTTTGGTACTCCTATTTCTAGATATAAGGCCATCATTTGGCTTGAGGAACAAACTTTGTAAACCTTTATTGGTCCAAGAATGTTTTGGTTTGCTTATCCTTTACTGTGGGAAGCGGGGAAAGTCTTTGTTTACGGAAGTTGCTCTTGTTATAAAGGATAAGGCTCAAGACCTTTGGTTCACAGGAACGAGATGAAGGTGGATGATGAAGTAGAGTAACTTTCTTAAAAGCTATATTTTGTGTGTAATGATAAAAAACCTGTGTAGGTAGATGCACTTTTGGTTGCTTCCGTCCTTAGAACTCCATTCTGTACCGGTGCATTTCATTTTCAATCAGAGCAGGGGTTAGTCCGCTTCCTTCTAAAAAGATCCACAAAGTGAAATCGCTATGATACTTTACAATATTTAGGCATGCGTTGGCTAATAATTTTTTATAGATGGCATTACATCCTAATCAGATAGCACTACCCATAGACAGAACTAGGTTGAACTAGATTGCAGTTTTGACAACCAGTTCATCATTTACCTGTTTAGAATTCTAACGCCCCCTAGAAATGTTGTTTCGCTTGTGATCAGTCCATTTAATCAACCAGAGTCATATTCTAAAAAAAGTACCAAAATTAGGTTTATTACAATGTATTCCCCATATAGGGATACTGTATTTGTACTCCCTCCGTCCCAAATATAACTTCTAGCACTCAGAATTTGTCCCAAAAGATAACAACTTCTTCACCAACATTCTCTTCCCAACCAATCACAACCCTCCACCAATCACTTTTCCCACCTACCTCCACTTCTCAACCAATCACAACCTCTTCTCATTTAATTCTACCTACTTTCTTAATAACCATGTCCAACTATAAAACTTCTTATATTCTAGGACGGAGGTAGTATCTTTTATGGAAACTGAAAATTCCACTAGCTGTTTCACAGAAGTAGTGTCACAGACAACCATGGCTGGCTGGCTGCCTCCCTTATGCATGGAATGGTAACGTGCTTGTACACTTGGACATGGTTGAGTGATTTGGTTTACAAACATTAGTCTCCTAGGAGGATAGTTCAGTGTTTATTTCTCCTTTCTAGAATTCTAGTCATTGCGGCATGTACTCCCTTTGTTCACTCCTATGCGGCATGGTTTGACTTGTCATGGTCTCAAAAAGATTGTTACCATTGATTTATCTTGTAGTATATGGATTTTTTATGGTACTAACTTCTTTTAGACCATCCGTTACACCTTGATCCAATGGATGACATTCATATTACCTCATTGGAGGTAATAGATCGTGTAAAAAGGAAAGAAAAAATAAATCATGAACCTGCAATAAAAAATATGTTGCCAATAAAGTAAATATTTAATGCATAGTTTTGCCTGCTCCCCCCCCCCCCAAAAAAAAGTCTGAATTACCGTGCACAAATATGATTTTAAATATTTAGCATTAAACATAATTGGAATTACTTTTATTTGTGTCATATTAAATCTTGAGATTTCAAAAGTCACTTTTTTTAAAAAAAAAACCACAGCTGTTTGCTTTGTAAAGTATGGAATTTGTTTTGCACACTCCTGGCATGCAGAAAGAATAATTAATTAATTACAGGCACTAATGGTTTCCTCTTCTGCAGTGATTTATTAATTATAAATGGAAATATATCTTTCACTAGATAAAGCAAATACAAACTAATGGTTAGGATTTGTTGCTTGCTGTTACCACTCTACATGTAAGATGGAGTGCCCTAAAAGACCTCGTAGTATATATGTTAAACTACAAAATGATGAAACCATATGAGTATATTTGAATACAAATCTAATGATACCACTATTACATCACTAAACATACATATAGTCCAACAAAGCATCGCTAAAAAATTACATTACATAGTGCATATATGCCTGGTTTATAAGCGTAAGTAGTATTTAGTGATTCGTCCATTGTTTTCTTTTTTGACCGGACCCATTGTTTGTTTTTGACAACTCTTTTAGTTGGGTCTTTTGAGTTTTGACTGCCCATTTGATAAAGGGTTGCTACGATCTTTTATTAGTTTATCAGGTGCTGAGTGAGTGGTTTTAGTGTTTTTGAATCCAGGATATATCCCTTTTTGTTTTCCAAAAAAGCTACACTTTTGCATATATACTGACTTTGTATTTAGATGGAAAAAAGATTGTCTCACAAATTAGGTGTGAGCTATGGGCGCCTTTTATAAGTTTATTTGATATTTTAGTTTTTTTTACGTATTAGAAACCAACTAGCAAAGTGTATTCCATAGCTGCACCGGTTACTTCTTTGTCAGTGCATTATTTACAAAACTTTATACTTGAACATGCGAAGACAGGTTCAGGTACAGTGTATAATTACTAATTGGACTTGGATCCTCTGCAGCGTGAATACTCCCTCCGTTCTCAAATAGATGCTTTTTAGAATCCAATGCAGTCAAAACCTGGTTTGGTCATGAATGTACCCCAAAATATTAAAAGGTGTCATGACATTCTAGAATTGTCTTGGAAAATACTTTCATACCATTATATTTTTAATAGTTTTTATGGACGTATGATTAGAAGTAATGGTCAAACATGTGTATTGGAGATCATGCCAATTTACTGAACAGAAGTAGAAGAATGCAACAGGAGTCTCTATTAATGTAATGCAGTAGCTGGTTCAATGATTATTGTGTTTGGTCTGATCCCTTGGTTATGACTTGAAACAAGATATGAGTGTAACCCTTTTCACCAATACGTGCTTGCACAGTTGCTAGTGCAGCAGATCTACGTTACTATCGACATATTCTTCAGTTCTCAGGATCTTATATGACCTGTCTACCATAGCTTATTGACAGATGTGGTTGCTAGAAATAGCATTTTTCATAATGTTTAATATTCAGCTCAAGTCAGGATACTTTTCATCAATTCATTAAAGAACTGGCGTTCTAATGGGTCTAGGGTGTATAAGTTAGTGCTCGTAAGGCCACAACATTGACATATGTCCACCGGTTACTGATAGTCTGCATAATCAGGTCAAATAAGCAATATGATCCCTAGGTTGGCGACCAAATGAACACAAACTACTGATGTTTATAAAATTGTAAATAATAGAAAAATTGGAATGCAAGGAATTTATGATCTGCTGTTGGTTCCAAGTTCCAAGGTCCAACTGTTCTAAGATGCCTTCTTTTTTTTTTGTTCCGCTACTTTGCTGTGGCAAATTGAACACTTCAGATTCCTCTGTAGTACATTGGTCGGCAAAAAGAAATGCTTTTGTCAAATGATTTCATGGTTTTATGCCTAGCATTAACTTATTAGTCACTGCAGGTGTATTCTCTGGATTGGACCCCTGAAAAGAATTGGATTGTCAGTGCCTCGCAAGATGGAAGGCTAATTGTATGGAATGCACTAACAAGTCAAAAAACACATGCCATAAAGCTACATTGCCCATGGGTGATGACATGTGCATTTGCACCCAATGGCCAATCTGTTGCCTGTGGTGGTCTTGACAGCGCATGCTCTATCTTCAATCTTAACTCACAAGCAGACAGAGATGGGAATATACCAGTATCAAGAATACTTACCGGACACAAAGGCTATGTTTCATCCTGTCAGTATGTCCCAGATCAGGAAACCCGCCTAATTACTAGCTCTGGTGATCAAACATGCGTCCTGTGGGATGTTACTACTGGCCAAAGGATATCAATATTTGGCGGTGAATTTCCATCAGGGCATACGGCAGATGTTTTGAGGTATTTTTCTTTCTTTCTTGACTTGGTTCATTTGGACATCCTGCTTACTATTCCATTGCATTTAACTGTTCTCCAGGCAGGGAATTGAAATCTTCTTCTCACATGTTACAGTTTCAACTTAAGCTACTGAATACTAGGTTTCTGTCTTCAGTAATATGTGAATACTGTCAGTGCCATAGATATATCTTGTTTGTTATCCCTGTGTTTTTGCCTTGTTCCCTAATGATGTGTCTTAGCTATGTTCACTGCATCAATTAAGTGGTACAATTTTGCTTGCAAGAGATGGCTATAACTAGTACGCCCTCCATATAAAAATATACGGAGGGAGTATGCAATGTTGTCACATGGTAGCAGATGAAGTATTTGGCCTTAAAGGTTTGTGAAACAATTTCATGAATCTAGTTGAGGCACGAGTTAGTAATGAATAGGTTTATGCACATGTGGCATAGAAAACATCTTTGTAATGTAGCAACATGCCTTTGTTTTATTTCAAATGAACTGCTAAAAGTGATTTAATTTAATTTGGTTATTGTTTTGAAATATATAAGCTGCTATGGTTCTGTTTGCGTAGGTGTTTTTTTTGAGTGCTCTAATATATCTACTTTCCCCTTCAGCTTGTCCATAAACTCGTCAAATACGAATATGTTTGTCTCGGGTTCATGTGATGCAACTGTAAGGCTGTGGGATATCAGAATTGCAAGCCGGGCAGTTAGAACATATCATGGCCATGAGGGTGACATTAACAGCGTCAAGTTTTTCCCTGATGGCCAGAGGTTTGGTACTGGTTCAGATGATGGAACATGTAGATTATTTGACATGAGAACAGGGCATCAACTTCAAGTATACAGTCGGGAACCTGATAGAAATGATAATGAACTCCCAACTGTTACATCTATTGCATTCTCGATATCGGGAAGGCTTCTTTTTGCTGGATACTCCAATGGTGACTGTTATGTGTGGGACACACTTCTTGCTGAGGTTTGCATCATTGGCCATTTCTCATGAATTTTACTTCAGCTTAGATAGTGTGAAAACAGAACCTGAAAACAATATTGACCAAATAACTGTGGACTTTAATGTATTACATAGTCATGCTTTCCATTTTTAAAAAATATTGCAAATATTGTATTATACATGTTAATGTACTATACTACTATATGAAAGTCAGTTGGAAGATATGCTATTTGAGTTACACTACCTTAACTCTGTCAACAATGTAAACATGCTTGTATGTCGGCATGTTGTAACTTTTCTGGTTTGAAGATAACTAGCTGAATTCATACTTGGAGGCTCGTTTTTGCCTTGTTTCAATAATGTAACTGATAGGGGGTAGGCTTTTAATATATATATTTCTTCTTTCTTTATATATTGTTTTTATTGTTGTAACTTGTAAAATCGGCTCACTTGTGAATACTTTTGTTTCTTATAGGTGGTACTTGATTTGGGAAACCTCCAAAACTCTCATGAGGGGCGTATAAGCTGCCTTGGTCTTTCTTCTGATGGGAGTGCATTGTGTACAGGAAGTTGGGACAAGAATTTGAAGGTACGAAAGGTTCTTTTGATAATCAAGTGCATGCCATGAACTGTATTACCTTAACACTATTAAATTATAATCACGCTGTAATGTAATTATCAGTTGTAACTTGTAAGACCTGCTGTCCTTATTCCAAAATTAATAGCTTGTGAGTTGCTTTTTAGAAACAATAACTTCTGCACTTTCTACTAATTTGACATCCTTACTAACTCAAAAGGTTCTTGTATCTTAGATTAACACTTAATATTAAGATACAGAAGAACACTTTGGTCGGCAATATTTGCTAGTTTATCTACTCGTTGTGCTGTATAGGAAGCCTTGCATGTGTTGATTTTGACAACCATTACTCTTTAGTTGTAGCGTTGCCACAATTAATGTGGTGCATTTTATCTCTTATAAAGATCCCAGCGAAACTTACTGAGTTTTGTGTTTAGCATTTGCCATGTACTATATTCTAGAAGTGAAAGCAAAAGAAAATAATTTGGTGCAAACTCCAGCATGTTAACGTTTGAGTTGCTGCTTGTTGAACATTTTCAGATTTGGGCCTTCAGCGGACACCGGAGAATAGTTTGAAGGACAGTTTTCTTCCTGTGTTGTATGTTCCTTGTTGTGTTAAGAATCACGACCAACTCGATGGGCTATGGAAATCAGTTTGTTGGTCTTGTAGTATAGAATCAGGCAATCAGCTGTATCATATCCTATTGTCCAGTGGGAAAATGCAATCTGTTGTCTTGGCAAGACGTGTAACTCACCGTGTTAAGTTGATGTAGTGTTTATATTACCAGAAAGCATCATCCATTCGGATCGGTCTCTTCTTGTTGTATAACTTCTTTTTGTAGTAGAAAGCTACCGACTTTGGCATTTGTGTTTCACAACTGTTATGAATTTGTCCATTTCCAAGTCAGGCATGTCAGCTGTCCATTGTGCTGTGCTGCTTGTGCACATGTTTAGTGTATTTTCTATTTTGCTTACCAGGTTGACAGTTGTGACAACTGACAACACGATGTTTAGTGTCTTCTTCTATTCTGATTATCAGGTTGGATGGTTGTTTGCCATGGTGATTATGAAATTAATATGTAAGTTAGTCCTGGTACTTTTTCGAACCCTTTGGCACCTGATATCTGTCACTCTTTTCTGAAGCCCGATCGTTCGATTTTCAGATAAAGATTGTACACATATAAAAAGGCCAGGATAATGCATCCTATGGGCTATATGAACCCTTTTATCTGGGCTTATAGATAAGCGATTCGTAATATTTTCTCGTGGCAAATAGACCTTCATCAAAACAAATAATCCTGCCAATAACAAATCACAGGAAATCCGGCGAGATTTCCTAAAACTGCTTCGCACGCGCACGCATCCATCCACGCATTTAAAACGGCAGCGACCGCGTGGGAGACCAAACCATCCTCCCCGAAGATTTTGCTCGGGCGCGGCGTGGGGGTTGAGAAATATGGCGGNTCCCCGCCTCATCTCCCCTCTATTTAACCACCATTGCCGCCTCCGCCGCTTCACCCCAATCTACTTATCCCCTCCTCCGTTCGTCCCCTTCTCGCGCCACTACCGCCTGCCGCCGGGAGCTCTCTCAGCCGTTGCCATGGCCACCGCTACCAACGGCAACGCCGCTGCCGACTCCGTCGTCCAGGAGCCCCCGCACAAGATCGCCAAGGTTGCTCCCTTGCTCAAGGTCAAGAAGCTCTCCGAGAACGCCGTCCTACCGTCCCGCGGCTCCGCCCTTGCCGCCGGCTACGACCTGTCGAGGTACGCGCCCGGCAAGATCTCCCCGTGAAAAAAGGCATCACCGGTGGTGGTGTTTACACCGTTTCTGTGGGTTTTTTTTTCTGATCTCAGCGCGGCGGAGGCCATCGTGCCGGCGAGGGGGAAGGCGATGGTGCCGACCGACCTCAGCATCGCCATCCCGCAGGGCACTTACGCGCGCATCGGTGAGCTCGCTTGCCCTCTTCATGTTCTTTCCCGTCGTTGCGTTTCTTGCTTGCACCTCAGGTGTTTGACGAAAAGCCTGTCCGGTTTTATGCTGCCGCAGCGCCGAGGTCCGGGCTGGCGTTGAAGCACTCGATCGACGTGGGCGCCGGGGTGATCGACGCCGACTACCGTGGCCCGGTAGGGGTCATCCTCTTCAACCACTCCGACGTGGACTTCGCCGTGAAGCCCGGCGACCGGATCGCGCAGATGATCATCGAGGTGATCGTGACGCCGGAGGTCGCCGAGGTGGAGGACCTCGACGCCACCGTCAGGGGAGAGGGAGGGTTCGGATCCACCGGCGTCTGAATGACGCATCGTTGTCGTGGTGATATCGTGATGAAACACTTGTATCCTCTTATGCCTCGGATGCTTTTGCGGTGCTGAATGGAATCATCTAGTCTAATGAATCCACTAATGAATTGGCATGGCTATGTTTTCTAGTCGTCAAGGGGAAGTTGTGCAGACTAGTCACAATGGGCTTGTTTTGTTTGTAGCCTTTTTCAACCAAGCCCAAAAAGAATTGTCAATCTGTCTGGTTTGTAGCCAGAAAAAATTCATTGCCATCTTATTTGGCTTAGTGCAACTTTGATAACAAACCAAATAATTAGCTAACTTTTACCAATTTTTTTTGTCAATGACCCAACTTCTGCCATTGCCAAAATTTTGGTATTGTTGCAAATGGCAAAGAACCAAACAAGCCCAACATCCCCATTCTGAAGGCTTTACGGCTTTACGATTTTAGGATGTTGGGAGTGTTGAACACGAGCACTTCTTGAAATGTCACCTTTCAATTCCAACTTCCATGGCATGGTGGCAACTGGCAAGCAGAAAAGAAAATGAACCATGGGGCGAGCCTTTTTCCCCCCGGTTTATTGCGTATCTTCATTTACGAGAGAAAAGGAAAATGAACCATGGGCGAGCTTTTTTTTTCCCTGGTTTATTGCGTATCTTCATTTGCGAGAGAAGAAAAACGTACTGTAGGCAAAAGTGGCAGAGCTGCACTCTGCCTCCCTCTGACAGGTTTTTGGCTTTGACCTGTTCCATGCTCCAAATCCTCCATGATTTTGTCAGAGGGAGGCAGAGTGCAGCTCATTTTCATGTATAGCACGCCCTCTTGCCCTACAGATGGCCTAAAGAGTAATAACAAGCATTTTAATAAAATCATCATGATTAAGCCTTAAGCGTATCTTTCATCTCAAACAGCCACAGCTTTGCATCCTCCATTGATGCATCAACCTATGCCATGTACTTCCTGAATCGTACTTCACCAGTTGACAGAGATGCAACACCTTAATTTCGGATAGGACCTTTGTTTTCCACATCTTATCCACTTTTTGAATTTGAGAGTACAACAATGCCCTCCACCCGTGCTTCCCTCCTTTTCGTTTCCACTATCATCTTACACAAAGAGAATGCCTCGTTTGTCATACTGCCAAGCCCCAAAATCGTAACATATATACTACCTCCGTCCTCTGTAAAGATTTATAATACTCCCTACATCCCAAAATATAAGAACTATTATTTTTTTCCGATGTTTCACGATATAAGACGTGCATACATGTATACAATTAACTAGCATCACCATCTTCTCTTTAATTTGTTCTTTTAAATCCTCCATCCTCAAGATTTCTAATCTCATTGGGTACATATATTGTATTTATTGGAGTGATCCAAACAAGAAGATGACGATAATTCTCTATTGATCTTTGCGTTAATGATGATTATGCCTTATATTTTAGAATGAAGAGAATACTATGATGCGTCAAATTCAGTTGTAAACAACTAGTATATTTTAGGACAGTCCTGATATATGGGCCTAGGATCTCAAAAGGGGAAAAAAGGAATAAGTTCATCTGAGGTCCCTTAATTTGTCAACTAATCCGATTTTCGTCCTTCAATCGAAAAACTAGATACAACGGGTCTCTCAACTATCAAAACCGGTGCAAACGTGGTCCCTCGGCTGTTTGGAAGGCGGTTTTGGCTGATGTGGCGCCTACATGGCTAATTTGACTCGATCTTCATCTGGCATGGCATTGACATGGCGCTTATGTGGCAATTCGATCTCGGAAAAATAATAAAAACCATGGGCCCACATGTCAGCTACACACAAAAATTAATTAAAAAATGGTGGGGCCCACGTGGGCCCCACATGTCAGCCTCACCCCTCCCTTCTTCCCTCTCCCCTCTCTCTCCTGCTAGAGTGGACGACTGGCAGAGCCGGCCAGCGGAACGAAGTGGGCGACGGGCGGAGGAGGGGGCAGCAACGGCGGAGGGGCAGGATTTGGGGGCGAGGCCACGGAGGCGGCGGAAGGGGAAGAGGAGGCAGAGCTGGGATCTAGGTGGACTCGCTGGCGATCTAGGTGACGGAGGCAGGCGGGAGGCCACCGGAGAGGAGGCGGTCAAGGACGGGCCAGCTGAGGACGAGCGTTGACTCTACGTTGCTGCCGTAGTCGGTGTCGTCGAGAGGCAAGATGGAGGCCTTCATCTCGCGGTACTTCGCGTTGGTGGGGTCCGACCTTGTGGCCGTTGACCCGCCGGACTTCGAGCGTGCCCCCCCGGGTTCCTGACGCGGGTGGCGCCAATCGTCGCGACGCGCCCCGCCTCCTCCCTCCCCGTCCTACCCTCACTCGCCGTCCTCCTCACCTCATCTCTCTCTACGCCCGCTCTGGCCGCTGCTCGCCCTACTCCGCCGGTTGGCCGATCCGCCCCACCCGTAGCCCGCTTCAGCCACCGTTCGCCCCACTATGCCGGCCGCCCGCCCACCCCGACCGTCGCTCGCTCCGGCCACAAGGAGAGAGAGAGGATAGAGAGATAAGATAGAGAGAAGAGGGGAGAGGGAAGGGAGGGGTGAGGCTGACATGTGGGGCCCACGTGGGCCCCACCATTTTAAAATTAATTTTTGTGTTTAGCTAACATTTGGGCCCATGGTTTTTATTATTTTCCCGGGATCGAATTGCCACGTAAACGCCACGTAAATGCCCCGTCAGATGAAGACCGAGTCAAATTAGCCACGTAGGCGTCACATCAGCCAAAACCGCCTTCCAAACTGCTGAGGGACTATGTTTGCACCGATTTTGATAGTTGAGAGACCCGCTGGTTTTTCGGTTGAAGGACGAAAATCGGATTCGTTGACAAATTAAGGGACCTCAGATGAACTTATTCCAAAAAAAAGGATATATGGGCCTAGGAAGAGGCGGAGGGTTGGGCAGAGCTGGCCCCGTTTGGACAGGCCCAATATATAAGCCCATAAAAAATCTCCATCGATCGAGGGTTTCCCCTCCATAATCGCCACGCCTCCTTCTCCTTCCTCTATATAACCGCCGCCGCCACTACCGAGCCGCAGCTTCCTCCGCCGCCGAAGCCACCACCGCTTCCCTCTCACTCGGGCGAGCTCCTCCCTCTCTCGTAGCCATGGCGAAGGAGGTGGAGGTGGAGGTGGAGGTGGAGGACTTGGAGGAGGAGGTGGCCGCTGCCGCCACCGCGGCGGACGGTGGCGAGGAGCAGGAGGCCACGGAGCCCGAGCCGCCGGCGCGTCGGCCGTCGACGTTCGCGGAGCTGGGCATCATCCCGGAGCTGGTGGCGGCGTGCGACGCCATGGGGTGGAAGGAGCCCACCAGGATCCAGGCCGAGGCCATCCCCCACGCCCTCGAAGGTACGGGTACCTACCCCCGCCACCGCGGCGGCCTTGTCATCGATGGCAATTCAGCAACTGATGGGTGAGCTATGTTGTGTGTGTGTGTGGTTTGTGCAGGGAGGGACCTGATTGGGCTGGGGCAGACGGGCTCCGGCAAGACGGGCGCCTTCGCGCTGCCGATCATCCAGGCGCTGCTCAAGCAGGACAAGCCCCAGGCGTTGTTCGCCTGCGTGCTGTCGCCTACAAGGTTGCCAAATTTTTTTAGAAAGAATTTTCCATGTACTGTACTTGTTTTTCTCCTCGAGAGAAGACTCTCGGTTGGTTACTGTAACCATGAGCGTGTGCTTGTTCAGGGAGCTCGCTTTTCAGATTGGACAGCAATTCGAGGCACTCGGGTCCGCGATCGGTCTGAGTTGCACAGTGGTAAGTGATTTTGTTACAACTTACAAGTGACAATCTTTATTGGATTATGGACATTGTGTATGCTTTCTCATCTCTTTATGCAGTTCACCTTTATCACGTACCAAACAATTGATTGCTGTTTTGTGAATGTTGTTAACAAGTTTTTAGAGTAGGTTATCTAGCTGGTTAGTGCTCACAATATCGGTTTTATCTAGCTGGCTAGTCTTTTTCCTGGATTTTGGTACACAATTATGGTCAATTGGTGTTTCGGTTGATGCTTATGTGCCATTCTGTGTTGGCTTCTTCCATCTGTTGGATGAATGTCCACTGCAAAGTATTTCCTTTTGTTTTGGTATAGCATCTATTGGATATTGTAACACCTGCAGGAGCTATATTTAAATGCATTGGTTTATATTCTCTCTAATTTTAGTTTTTTCTTCTGACTATAATTGAATTTGGTGCTATCACATGCATTGAGATGTTCCTTGGTTATTATGTTCTTGTATGATTAAAAGCGAGTCTTCATATTTTCATCCATTACAACCTGTTGATGTTTTATTGACCATTATCAATTGAAATTTCCCCTTTCCCCAGCTTGTTGGAGGAGTTGATCGGGTGCAACAAGCTGTATCCCTTGCAAAACGCCCACATATTGTGGTATGTATATTTTAGTAAATGATTTCCTCTACCTCATAAGACAATTTGGTTTTGGTCTGTTAACATCATTCCTGTCCATGAGAACTTTGTTACATAAACCTGATAGCACAAATGATTGCTTTCATCTGGACTCTCACGATATTTATTGTATCATTTCCCTCAAAACTTAGGTTGGAACTCCTGGACGTCTTTTGGATCATTTGACAGATACGAAAGGTTTTAGCCTTAATAAATTGAAGTACTTGGTATGTGCCCTCTGTTCTTTTTTCCCCATGTTGCTTCTTGTTAGTATGCATACTTCATCAAATAATTTAATGTTGTGACCTTGGGTATATTTTTCAACATTTTCTAGTTCCATATGTCAATATATTCATGTCAAAGCCATCTTTTATGACACCATGGTTCCTGCATCTTTAATAATTATGCTCTTTTTCCATTGTCTCAATTTTTCTTCTGTTTCATTCATACTCCCAACTATTATCAACATTTTTGGGAACAATTTTTTCCTTTATCGAGGCTCTGTCTGAATCTTGTGAGTTTTAGCAAGACTGGATTTTTTTTAGTCTAGATTTTGTTTTTTAAACTTAAAATATCATCTTTGATTGCCACAGGTACAGCCTTTAAAAATAAAGGCTTTAGTATTATCTTTTTTACTTGTTGCAATATCCATTAAACAGTCTATCGGTGTCATTCCAACAGTTCAATTTAAATGATATATTGCCTTCCTTAGTTACCTCAAGCTCATCCAAAATGAACAGCATTGCATTCTTGCAGAAAAGTTTCAAATTGTATAATTTTTATCCTATTTTGAGTATTTTTCACACTCTGTGCAGCCAAATTTAGTTCATTTTATATTTAACTTTTCCCCTCAAGTTTAAGTATTACAATCACCATTAGTAATTGTAAATATGTGTTGAATGAAATGGTAAGTACCTTGTCAACTATGTCATGACATTTGTAAATATGTGTTGAATATGGGCCAATTATACTAGTTTTTGTTTAATTAATTGCTTTTGTTTTATGTGTCCCTGTCTTCTTTTTTTTTGCTAGGTTTTGGATGAAGCTGATAAGTTACTTAATGTGGAGTTCCAGAAAGCCCTTGATGATATTCTGAATGTTATCCCTAAAGAACGGAGAACTTTCCTTTTTTCAGCCACAATGACCAATAAGGTTGGTGAATTGGTAGTTTTCAGAGAAGATTTATGAGTCCTGAATTCGAGGAAAAAAAGAATTAAACATTGCTGGTCCCCCATCAATAGATTGTTTACTTTAACAGATTGGTGTGGCCATGTTAGCAGCTTAGGTTAATATTACAATTATGACACTGGTTTATAAATTCTTGAGGTAGTGAAATGGTGACGTTTTATTTATCCTGACATATGCCCTATTGCTATGGTGCTACCATTTACTGATATTTTGTATTTATAGGACTGGTTAAATGTGCCCTTCCTACTATGATCATTCAGCTATGCATAGATGATATGATCATGGCCTACTTTTCTAAATGGCACCTGATGGCTATGCTATCTATATTTTTGTGTTTAGACTGAATTTGGTTTTTCTTTGCAATAACGTCTATTTTCTCCAGGTTTCTAAACTGCAGCGTGCTTGTCTCAGAAATCCTGTTAAGGTAACATTCTTCATCTTTCAGGCATGATAGGGACCTTTTCAGGTATCTTACTGTTTGCTAATAGTCTCCACTTTTCGTTTCTGCGATCAGGTCGAGGTAGCGTCCAAATATTCTACAGTGGACACACTTAGGCAGGAGTTTTATCTTGTTCCTGCAGATTACAAGGTCAATTCTGATCCCTTATATTTGGTCTATTGACGTCCATATGGTTTGATCTTATTAAATTGGCTGCATGCATGACTGATGGTTCTACCCTTAATGTCATTATTAAGAGTCATAACTTAGCACCATAATTGGTTGTTCGCATGCAGCATCACTTTGAAACTTCTCCTGTACATTTAATAGGTGATCCTGAAAAATGTTGCCCATGATGAATTGAAAGCCTTGCATAAGCTCATTACGTGATGTTGTTCACATCATGGTAGAGTGGCATTTTCATTCAATGTTCTCAACTTTCTTATGTGTTATTCCAGGATTGTTTTCTCGTTCATGTTCTGAATGAGTTGCCAGGGAGCATGATCATGATCTTTGTGAGGACCTGTGAATCAACAAGGCTCCTTGCTCTCACCCTAAGGAATCTTCGTTTTAAAGCTTTCTCTATTAGTGGCCAAATGAGTCAGGTTAGTTTTTCTGAGCTTTCCTGTCAAATAGAAATTGTTTGTTTTTCTCATTCAGTTATCCTTCAATTTAGAAGGCAGAAGTGAATGCAAATGTTTGTTTTTCCCCGTATAATGCTTATCTTACATTTGTGTCTATTTTTTAAAATTTCTCAGGATAAGAGACTAGGCGCTTTAAACAGGTTCAAAACGAAAGACTGCAATATCCTTATTTGCACAGATGTGGCAAGTCGTGGTCTTGACATTCAAGGAGTTGATGTGGTTATCAATTATGATATTCCAATGAATTCCAAGGTTTCTACTTTAGTACTTCTATGTCCTTTGTTGATTTACATTTTGAAGATACCTTTTTATATGCGACTTAACTTACTGTGCCAAATACAGGATTATTTTCATCGGGTGGGTAGAACTGCACGTGCAGGGAATACAGGATATGCTGTATCTTTGGTGAATCAATACGAGGCCATGTGGTTTAAGATGATAGAGAAGCTCCTTGGTAATAGCACTTATCCTTGTTAGTTCTCCCTTCTTTCCATTTGTAACTGGAGGGCGTCATTCTGAAATCTGGATCTGTTTATCAACTATTTTTTGTAGGACATAGGATTCCTGATCGTAAGGTGGATAACGCAGAAATCATGATACTTCGTGAACGTATCTCTGACTCAAAGAGGATTGCGCTGACGGTATGTGCTCATTCTCTGACTGTACTGTCAATTCGAAGTGTTTTATTCTTGTGTCACCCTGGCGGTGCCCCCTCAATATTCTGCAGAACGGATATACACCTGCTTCTGACGACCTGAACGTAGATAGTTCGCCTTGTTCTTGTTGTGGTAGAGCCTTGCGTCTTGAATCGTACGACTACTTGTGTGTGAATTGATTTTTTACTTGTTCTTGCTGTCTGATGCAGACGATGAAGGAGAGCGGTGGCCACAAGAAAAAGCGGAGGAAGAACGAAGATGATGAGGAAGAGGAGGAGCGCAATGCTCCTGTTTCCGGAAAATCAAAGTCCTTCAAGAAATCAAGAAGACGGTGAAAGCATTGGAGTCCAAGTGGTCGTGAGGCGAGCTTGGGATGAGTTAGATTCTCGAGTTAGATTAGTACTATTATACTGGCATACCACCGCCCCAATTTTATGTAACCATTCAAGAAAATATCTTTATGCAGGTCCATTTTGACGAATTAGCTATTTTATTTGTGAAGCTGTATCTTGGAAAATTTGCTCATCTGTTGCCACAAAAGCAAATATGGCGCAGCATTCCACCCAATCTAACAGCTGTCTTCCAAACTCGGGGTATTGGGCCTTTTACCAAAGAGATATGCCCTTTGAAAACTTGCCTTGTTAGTTTCTGCTTCTCACGGGAGTGTTTTTACAAATATTTTATTTATAAAATTTTTTCAAAAAAAATTTCAAATAAGCTAAAACAAAGAAGGCCTTAGGGTCACAAAATACATTTTTTTGTGGTGGGCCCAACCCTACGCATGAGTTCCTAATTCCCATCTGCGGTGTTGGATAGTCTATCAAAGTTAACAGATGTGGGCAACGTGAAAAAGAAGAATATTTACATTTCAATCATGATGTGCTAGTTCAACATCCGCATGACCAGGCCAGAACCAGTATTTCAATTAGCAGAATCGGAAAGTCACAGAAATGTGCAGGAGTACATCAGGATATGTCCAAGTCCTGAATTATAATTAGAAAACCTTTGCCAACTGGCATCTAAAAAACAGCTAAATCTTCTACACCAACAGAAGGAAACGCCTCAAAGGCTCAAAGCCCTCCAAAGAACATTGGAGGAAAAGCCTCCAACCACCAACCGAAACCATTTCCAGACCCAACCAGATCAGCTGTCTCCGTTAGCATCATCTTCATTGTCCCTCTTCCTTTTGTTTGGCTGAGCTGATCCTGAAGACCCTTTGCTTCCATTGGCCACTTTGCTTTCATCTTCTTCATCAGCATCAGCTTCATCCTCTTCATCTTCAACCTGAAAAAGGTGCAGATTAATTTAGCGGACAGAAATGTAGAGCCATAAGTAACAGTATGAGCGCGCTACAGCAATGTAGACTGAGATTTCACAACATTACAATTCACAGCATCTGCCTCACCATTTGGCTATCAATGAACATAAATCAAGGACACACTCACACACCCATTTGAAAGGACCAAGCATATCCTATTAAATGACGTGCTACCTCCTACTATATTGAATAGGGGTATATATAGTTGAAATGTTGCAACAACTATGTTTTTTATTTCCTCAATGGACAAACATTTTGAAAAGGCGAATTCCTGAGTCAACGGACAAGAATTGTGAAATGGAGGAAATAGTGTCTTTATGGGAAAAAACAAACAAACAAATTAAAGAGGTCCTGATGCTGTGATCACAACATATTATGATTGTTGAAGCTTTTGAGTATACAAAGATAAACAGTGTGGTAAGGCATAAAAGAGCAATGAATAACATTATATAGTCTTGCACTAGAAATAATTTTTGGTTGATTCGTTTACTTTTCTAGGCTTATCAACCGTAGCTCAACCAATCAAGAGTTACAAGATTATAGCAGTGCAGCTAAGATGTGTTATCGCAGGCCCAAAAACTATTAACAAGAAAAAGAAAAGGATGAGAGCGCAACTCATCCATGTGGAAGAATGATTGGTAAATAGATTAGGCACCATTGCTTATCAAGCTCGTATGCTAAAAAATACAGATTTTCAAAATTGTACACTAAATGGAGTGCTCTTTTGGACAACAACATAACTAAGTAGCAATATTTGGTTAGTCCTAGGATTTCAATGCAGATTGGCGAAGAAAAAAGGATCAAGCCAAACATTAGGATAGTTCATAACACCAAGCAACAAACTACTGATTAATTAAGTAAATCAAAAGAACAAAAGTGTACTAATATGGAGTATAATTGAGCCCATTTATCAATTTGCACTTTGCAACTTGTCAACTATGCAAGACCTACATATATTATTAATGAATACAGGAACTAGAACAAAATTCTCACCTCCTCTTCACCTTCTTCCTCATCCTCTTCTTCGTCTCCTTCTGCTTCCTCCTCTTCGTCATCCTCATCACCTTCCCCTTCCTCTCCACCCTCCTCTTCTTCTTCATCACCTTCCCCTTCACCCTCCTCATCCTCCTCTTCATCCTCCTCGTCGTCCTCCTCTTCATCGGAATCCAAGCGGTCGTTGCCCTCGGCGTCCATGCCATCCAAGAACTTGAGGCTGGGAATCAGCGCGAACACCTTCTCCCTGTACCCCTTGACCTTGGTGACGGGGCACTGGTACAGGTCGAGCAACTCGATCCCGTGCGGCGCGAGCGGCGCGAGCTCGCCGACGTCGGCGAAGCGGTTGTTCCCGAGGTCAAGGTGGCGGAGCGTGGCGCCGCAGGATTCGGCGACGGCGGCGAGGGAGGCGGGGCCCGAGAGGCGGTTGTCGGGGAGGGAGAGGCGGCGGAGCGCCGGGAGGCGCGGGAGGCCCGCGAGCGAGGAGAGGCGCGCGCCGGCGACGGAGAGCTCCTCGAGGGACGGGTAGCGGCTGAGGAGCGACGGCGAGGGGAGGCGGCCGGTGGTGGACTTGACGGCGCCGTCGAGGGTTAGGGTCTTGGGGGCGGAGAAGGGGGCGTTCTTGACGGCCGCCGCGATGGCGCGCTCCCACGCAGCGTCGTCCTCTCCGGGGGCGGCGGCGGCGGCAGCGGCAGCGGCTGCGCCGGCCATGGCTCGCGGCGGCGGCGGCGGCGATGCGGGGGAGGAAGAACCCTAGCTAAACCCTGGGGCTGGAAGCTTCGGAGTCGAGGCGTACGGAAATGGGGAGAGAGGCTGCGTTCGAGGGGTGGTTGCAGCGGTGGGCCTAACTAGAGTGGGCTTTTCTTTGGCCCATTCTTGTAGCGCAACTTGTATTGTAGTAGGATTTAGGAATAAGTCTATTGCCTTCCTCATCTCCTCAACTCCAAAATCAGATATAAATTTTTTTTCATCTTCAAAAACTGATGTAAATTAATTCATTCGGTGGTTTGGATAGCCTTTTTGCCGATGTGGCAGTTTGACTGGAATTGACTTGTTGAGTAAACAGGTAGGATCCACATGTCAGGGACTTTCTTCTCGTCGCTTGTCTAACTGATAACCAGAAACAAGACATACACACAGGCCTGACGATCGAGACGATATGATGATACTTTCTCCGTTTCATATTACAAGTTGCTTTAACTTTTTTTCTAGTTAAACTTTTTTAAATTTAACCAAGTTTATAGAAAAATATGGTAGTATTTTTAACACAAAACAAACATATTATCAAATTACATTTCATGTTAGATTTAATGAAAGTAATTTAGTATTTTAGATTATACTAAATTTTTCTATAAACTTGATCAAACTTAACGAAGTTTGACTAGAAAAAAATCAAAACGACTTATAATATAAAACAAAGGGAGTATCAGATTTGATGGCACTAGGCTATGCTACCTACTATACTACTTCATCTGTTTTATATTATAAGTTATTTTAATTTTTTTAGTTAAACTTTTTAAAGTTTCATTAAGTTTATAAAAAAATTTAGTAATATTTTCGACGGAAAATAAACATATTATCAAAATATATTAAATGTTAGTTTTAGTGAAACTAATTTTATGTCATAAATATTGCTAAATTTTTTATAAATTTAATTAAATTTAATATAATTTGATTAAAAAAAATTAAAACGACTCACGGTATAAAACGGAAAAGTAGCCAACAAAAGAGCCCTGCCGCAGCAGCCCACACACGTAGAGGCGGGCATCGCGCGATGTAGCGTGCGTGACTTCAAAAGAGATAAGGCTCCTCACGTCTACCGCTTTAGTGATGCCACTGACATATCGACCCATAGGAGGATAAGGTCTACTGTACATGTCAGTGGATGATACCAAATGTTTATGACGGAAGGGATGAGCTCTCGAACATGATAATTTGCACTAGGTGCCACACCTGGAAAAAAAAGTGAAACAAAATTTTCAATAAAAAATAACATTCTTAATTTTGATGCGTTTGTCATTTTTAGATGTAGTGTTTAAAATCTATCGCTCATATGTCCATGATATGTGAACCATTATATCATTATATGTATATGATATGATACGTAGACTCAGGTGCAAAAGGATACGTAGCTTAATGATTACAGTGATCTGAGTAATACCTAAAGATTCTAAGTTTAAATCTTCATAAAAACGAATTTCAAAAAAAGTCTTTTCAAAAATATCTTCTTTGTCCAGTGAGTCACAACTGGCAGAATTTTAAGGAGAGTCTTTTCAAGAACACAACTAAAAAGCTCTTTTTATTGGGATATTTTTTTTAATAATAGATTAAAACCTGACCTCTACATTAATAAGGATGTACACATCTAATTTTAATGGGATACTGATTTGATGAATGACATTTTATCACGAAAGGATGTAATTAAGCAATGCATAAATGCATTTGATGTTCTTTTTTTTTAGCAGGAGCATCCCCCTCCCGGTTTGCCCCCTTGGCCCTCTTTTATTTTATTTTTGTGCTCATAGAAGACAGTTTGGGATCATCTTACTATTCCTAGTATGTTTAGTCCCTCTAATTATTTTTTTACATCCACACTTCATAGGAAAAGTTCTTCCAAGCTATTTTTTTTAAAGGAAGTACATGAGCTAGAAGAAAAAACAATAGCACCCCGACTGCCCCAAAGAAAACTCATCGAGTAAACACAAATATAATTCTAATATAAATTTACACTATAACAACATATCAAGAATAATCTATAATGTACTTATCATAATTATTTTTAAGACAAGTTGAATCTAAATCTGACCAATTGGTCGATGCAAACATATCGTGCATTAACCCGTTATCCCAAGCACGTATGATCTAACCGTCGAAAAACCTATCAGAGGCTTGGTGTTCAACCTTGATAAAATTTCAAAAACCACATGGTTTTGTCACAGTTATCGCTTGAATTCCATTGAATCATGCCAAGTCCTATCTATTAGTAGCGTCCTATGGATTCGATTGATCATTACCTCAAAAACCGAGCTCAAGACTAACAACAGCGGTGGCGTTAGACAAGAGTAATAGATGCGTTGGTCACATAAGAGCTCTGTGCTGCAGCCATGGATGAGTGTGACGGCACAATTGCAAAGGCGAGCTTAAGGACAGTCAGGGCCGTCTCCAGAAATTTGGGGCCTCGGGGTAAAATGCCAAATGGGGCCCTATAATTTGAAAAATCATGTCTAATTAGCCATATTTTAACCCAAGTATATATATTGCTTCAACATATGTTATACTATATACAATGCTTCAAAGTATATCATAAGTAGTATAATTAAGAGAGCGAAAGATAATGCAGTAATACTGACCTCATGATCTACTAAAAAGCATCATCCGTCTAGTATTTCTTGAAATAAAATCTTCAATTATATCTTCATAATTAATCTTCTCCAAGATATCTTTTTCTAGTGCTATTGTTGCCAACCCATTGAGCCTTTCTTGTGTCATCGTAGAACGCAAATAAGATTTCAATAACTTTAGTTTAGAAAAGCTCCTTTCTGCAGATGCAACCGTCACCGGAATAGTTAACAAAATTCTATATGCAACAGTTGCATTAGGATAAAAGGGGCGCTCTTTCAGAAACTGCAGAATATCAAGAGGTCCCATAGATTTCTTAAGTATTTGTTGTATGAGACCTAATTCATCAGACAATTCTTTTCCATCAATATCTTTATGCTCTCCACTCTTAAGTGCAACCTCAAGATTTTCACAAGCAGCCAATAAACTGTCATCATCCAACAATCGCAACCTATCCGAAGTAAACAAGAAACCAAAAGTTTTTTCATATCCCTGGTATTGTTCAAATCTCCTGATAAGTGAAGTTATGGCTTGATCAACAACAGGTATAAAATAGTTGATCCTAAATGACTCCTCTCCTGATTGAGAATCAATAGATGCATCACTTGTGCCCTCGTCAAATTGTCTTTTTCTTTTGATTTTACGCTTGGTGCGGAACTCTATAGGAATATCCATCTCCAATGCAATTTGTTTTGCAGCTTCCAATGCTTTCGAAAAGCCATTTTCTCTATACTTTTTAAAAAGGGAAATCAGCCCCTGTACAGACTCAATTGCAATATCAATAACCATATCTTTTGATTGTAGTTGCTTGCTGACGACATTAATAGAAGATAATATTTCATACCAGATGATTATTGCCACCAAAAACTCAAAGCCACCAAGTTCATTTTCTGACAATGAATTAACTTCACTTACTGTCAACGGATCATTATCAGTTTCAGCCACTTGTAGTAAAGCCTCTCTTATTTCTGGGATCTGAAATCTTATAGCCTTAACACTGTCAACTCGACTCTCCCAACGAGTAGATGACAATGACTTGAGAGTCAATCCTGATAGGTTATCTTTAAGAATTTTCCACCTTTTTGTAGAATTAGCAAATGTGGTATAGATGCGCTGGATAACTCCAAAAAATTCCGTTGCTTTACGACAAGACTTTGCCATATCACAAAGTGTCAAATTTAGACTATGACAACCACAAGCGGAATAGAATGCTCTGGGATTTATATCTAAAAGTTTCTTTTGTACCCCTTGATGTTTTCCTTTCATATTGGACCCATTATCATATCCCTGTCCTCTCACATTGGCTACATCAAGGTCAAGACTGTTCAATTCTTCTACTAGAACATCAAATAATCCCTGCCCAGAGGTATCATTCACATCCAAAAAACCCAAGAACGATTCTTCAATAGAACATGTAGTTACATCAACATACCTTATTATCAAAGACATTTGTTCTTGATGGCTTGCATCAGGAGTGCAGTCGAGTATAACTGAAAAGTACTTTGCTTCTTTTATTTTTGCAATGATGGAAGACTTGATTGCAACGGCTAACAAATTTATCAACTCATTCTGGATGGAAGGACCAAGATAATGATCACGAATTTTATCATTGGTGATGCGGTCAACATGCTCTTTGATAACTGGGTCAAATTCAACCAACATCTCAACCAGTCCTAAGAAATTCCCATTACTGTCTTGGTACAACTTGCTATTGCTTCCACGAAATGCTATATTATGTTCAGCAAGAAATTTTACAATCAAAAGAATTCTAAGCAAAACTCTCCTCCAATGCTCCCTTTCTTTTTCAAGTTCTCGTTGGGCAACTTTATCAATTGTTTGATTCTTTTGCATCCTAAGACGCAATTCATACCATGTGGACATATTTGTGACATGCTCTCTACTAACTTCATGCTCTTTAAGTCTATTAGCAAGATGATTCCAGTCATTGACACCGTCATTTGCTAGCTGACCTCTCACAAGCCCCTTTCTCAATAATTTGCAACAAAAACAAAATACTTTGTCAAGCTCTTTGCTGTAAACAAGCCATTCCCTGTCACACTTCTCTCCATTTGAGAGAACTTTAGTGAATGATGATGCAAGAAACCTTCTAGACAAATTGTCTCTGGGACCATGCTCAATAGACAAATCTCTTTTAGGGCCCTTTTGCAATAAAATATCAATCATTTTAGGATCAAGTCCATCCCAAGTTCTTGGATCAAACATATCAGGTCGAAAAGAAACATTATCGTCGGCGTCGTCAGCAATATTTTCCTCATTACCTTCACTGGCAAGATCACGGCCTTCATCGGCAAGATCATGGCCAATGTCTCCATCAACATTTTCCTCTACTGCGTCATCACTTTCGGCAATATTAGCATCAACCTCTGCCATATCATCACTAATATCGTCTTCAATATTAGCATTTGGAGTTTCTCTCAAAAAAAATTTATCAAGAGCACCCTTTTGAGATTGAGCTACTGCTTCTAGTCTTTTTCTCTTCTTGCGTTTTTCAGCGCCAGAATCATACTTCCTATTTCTAGAGGACATGATCGCTTCACTTGATGAATTGAGGATTGACCGATTGAACTGCTATAGTACTGTATTCTTTCTGTTTAATAAAAAACTAAAGTAACTTCAGTGATTTTAATCAAACATGAACTGATCAATTAAATTTAATTTAATTTACATTGTACATTTGTACTCACAAAGTCACAATGGAGAACAGGAGAAGCCGAGAAGGTCCGACGGCAGCGGCGGCGCGGCGTCGGCGGCGGCGGTGGCGCGGACGGCAGCGGCGGCACGGCGTCGGCCGGACGGCAGCGGCGTTCGGCTCGGCTGCCTGGATTGGATGGCGAGGCGACGAGACGACGAGGCGGCGAGAGCGCTAGGAGCCTAGGGCTGCGAGTCGTGCGATGCGAGGACAGAAACCGAAGCGATGCCGTCGTATACTCGTATGCTGCTGCCTTCTATCGATCGATCAAACTCCCGAGTCCCGAGTCCGAGTCGCGTACGCGTGCGGCGCCGTGTGCGTCCGCAGTTCGCAGGCCGCACGCTCGGCTGGGCTGGCTCTAGTCCTACTGGGCTTCTCGCAGGTGGGGGCCCCTGGAAATTGGGGGCCCCCTGCGATCGCCCAGCTCGCTCTCCGCGATCGACGGGCCTGAGGACAGTGATGCCTGGAGCGACGAGTGAGCTAAAGGTGAGGCAACGACGGTAGGATAACAACTAATTAAGTCATTAAGAGAACTAAAAAACGTAATGTTTTTAGATTTGAAGAGCAAAAGAAACGGAAGTAAAATTACAAATAAATTAACTCTAGCCACACAAACGCGTGTGCCACCTGCTAGTTGCGAATAATATTCGTATTTTTTTCTCTGTGTATCTATCGCAATTTTTAAGATTTTTAAAACAAAAGCTTAAGCATGAATCCAAATCTGACCGAGCGATGCACACATGTTAACAAAGACGCATGTGATCTACTGTTGCAAACCCATGTTAATTCATCACGACGACGAATGTCCGAGAAATCATACGGCTATCGTGGTCATCGATCGTTACCGCTCGAATTTCGTTGGATCCGACCGAATTATATCGAATCATGTGTGAAACCGATGTACTGATCATTCGCATCGATACCTCCTTCGGTTTTAGTCAACTACATATACCATGGAAACCGCGCAAAATACATATTGCATCTGCGTCCAATCATAGATGTGTTAGTGAATAATGTGCAATTCGTACTTCCATTGTTATTGCTACTACTGCTGTGTAGAGATCGATCGATCTGAATCTGATTGTGTATGTTGTCTGTCACCTGCTATTACGATGCTGGTGACCGATCGACCTGCATGCTGCTGATGCAGGCTGTGTGTCGATCTGCAGATAAGCTACTGCAAATTTGCAAAGCACTTATCTGCATCAGCAGCTAATTAAGCCAGGCTCTATATTTCTATCCTGCTACCTAAGCTACGTACCTTCGCAGATCGATCACCATGTACACATACGTATGTATGTGTACGTATTCAAGCCCATGCGTCCCTGCTTCTTCCTTCCTGCGTCCCTTCATCGATCAATCTGTCGTGCGTACGTCGATCGGCCACTTCTGTATATATATATATATACACTACGTACTCTGCAGTCGGCCAGAACATCTCTTCGTGCACGTAAAACAGAACGACGTATTTTTTATAATTAATTGAGTATTTGCTAATTATTTTTTTGAAAAATGGATTAATATGATTTTTTAAAGCAACTTCCGTATAAAAACTTGTTAAAAAAACACATCGTTTAGCAGTTTGAAAAACGTTCGCGTGAAAAAAAAGAGAGATGAGTTGGGAGTGTAGGCATCCGAACACAGCCTTCGTCTTCTTCTCTACATGCTATCAAAATAGTATTTATCAAATTATTTAAACATACCTCTGTTCTAGTAGCAATATGTATGAATCCAACATATGTTTCACGTGAAATTGGCTACGCTAGCTCGATCTGCATATATATATTATTATGTACGATCAGATCATTTCCTTTAATTCTTTGGTTGATTGCTTCTTCTTGCACGATTTGATCGTGGCCGATCATATATAAAAATGTGACTAGCAAAATATCCATACGTTGCAACAGGTGAAAAAAATATTAGAACCTACATTATATCTGTGCGTTACAACAGGTAAAGAAAATATTAGTAGAACCTACATAATTTTCTGGTTTTTTGGACTTAGTAAGACTTTCTTCAATATTCGGTTGGGATCGTAAAACTTTACAAGTATTTTGGCGTAGGGCATGTATACTGACAATTAATAGCAGACTCTTAGAGTTGTTAATAAGATACATTTACTGACATAGAAGATAGAAGAGAAAAGAAAAAAACATTGTTGTTATGCATGACAACGGTTTAACGTCACTCTTAATATTTATAAAAGAAAATATTGTTGCATGAGGATAAAAAAAAGAATGAAATATGATAAAAAAAATTGTTTCGATGCATTCATTGTTAGAATCCATACACATGCTCTACCTTTGAACATGATATTCCACTCATTTAACCTTGATCATGGAATCACTTCACCCTTAAATTAAAAATTAATGAAAGAAAATCATGTAAAGCGTAATCAAATTCAAACGTGATCCCTGGTTTCTCCTGCCACACACATTGTAATGTTGTCAGGCCTGGCCCGTCCGTTGACCCGATCAACGGTCTTTGTCATAGTCGAATCATGGTCAAAGGGTGTACATGATGTTTTAATTTATTATTAGGCGTAATAGATCATGTCGTTTGCTCATATGGTTGGATATTGTGCCACACTTCACCTCGGTTGTGAAAGATCACTCTACTAGAAGGTAATTATATACTAAAATCATAAAAATAAAATCAGACACGATCTTATAATGGAAATAAGAAATAAAATAGAACATGCATGTAGGGGGAAGCGGAAGCAGAATATCTCATATGTGGGATGACGAACTGAAGTCTGTTGCCTGGGAGCTAACTTCGTGCAAAAATACGACCGATGATGGTCGTTAATACCTTAAGATATATAAATATAAGATTTTATGTGGCACATTATTATATTATATTATGATACTCGAGATATTACGAAGGTTGATGAAAAAGAGAATACCTTAAGATATATAAATATAGATTTCATGTGGCACATTATTATTTTATATTATGATACTTGAGATATTACGAAGGTTGGTGAAAAAGAGAAGGCAAGGCTCCACGGGAAATTAAATCGCTAAAGAAATATCACATCTAATGATGTTTTCACACCATCATATTTAATTTTTATGTTGTCCATAATAATTCATTTACATTTTCATGAAAAAATTTATAGTATTTTTAACACGATATACAATGTTGATTAATAATCCTTATCGCCTATATTAATTGTTACATTTAATCACTATAAAAATTAAAAAGAGCATGTTTAGTGACAGTAAAAAGAATTTCACTGGATATGCTCTGGGGAAAAATACAAGCATCTATCTCTACATCCTTACTGTTTCCACACGATAACAGCCAGAAAGAGAAAAAAGAAAAGAGAAGAGAATGTTCAACAAATCAAATTGGCAATCAGTTCTCATGTAAACGATCATAGCGATCGGAACAGGGGGCAATCATTGGCGGTGCGGTCGTTGCGGCGGAGATAGTGACTGTGGCAGATTAGGAGGGGCGACAACACATTGGTGCACGGAGGGCGTCAGTCATCACCATATGCCAGGGCCTCAAGATCTAGTGATTATCTGTTCAACGGGACCTTCGTCAACACTCACCAAGTCACCAGCACAACTGCATAAGCATGGTACACGCCGAAGCCCGAAGCATATATATCCATCTACAGGCTGCATTAACACGAAGCTAGGAAAAACGTGAAGAGACCAAGGAGATCGTGTTGGCGCTGTCATGGAGGCAAGCAGAGTAGACCAGAAATAAGCATTCAACACCCGAGTCTGACGCACGGATGACGCGCACATATGCGGAAGGCGGGACGACGGCGGTGATCGAGATGAGATCAACGGGTACTGGGTACACGACCTACGAACCTACCCGTCAAAGTTCATGGCCATGCACGTACATGCAGCATGCAGGTTCGTGCCGTTGTTCATGTTGAGAAGGGGATGATGAATTCTTTGTCCACTCCCGTCCTGTCCTGATTGCAGCCTCTCGGCTTCTGTCATTATCCTCGATGCGAAAAAGAAGCGTTAATGTGAGTGAGGAGAATATATATGAGATGATGTTAGATTGAATCAAAGACGACCACACGGGTTTTAGTAGGATCACTGATTGGTACACAAGGAGCGATGACGACTGAAGAGCGGTATGACGCGTGAAGGGTAGACGACGAACGAACGAACGAATATGATACCGATTAGGATGGATGCAGATGAAAGACAAAATATTATGAATCTTTACTTTTATTAAGCATGTAAAGATAAAGACACTATCTCTTACTGTCAGTCTGCCACTCGGTTTGCAGTAAATACACCGGCCGGTAAACGACTAATTAAACGCGAAAATCCGAGCAAAATTAAAATTAAATGCCCTGATGTCTGGAGTCTGAACGAAAGAAAGAAGTTGGCATCAAGTACTTGCAGATCAGCGTAATGTACGCGTATAAATGCAGAATTTGCAGGTAAAATTAAACAAGCATGCTTGCATGCTTGCATTGCAGGAGAAAAATACAAAGTTAAAAATGTTAGAGATTTTTTTGCGAACATGACGTTAATATATTAGATGAAAACGAGTAAGTTATAGCCGATCACCTACTAACAACAGATGACAAAAGAGAGGCACACGGTACGATGTCTTTGATCGTCAGACTTCTTCCTTCGAAGAAGTAAATGTCAAGGATTTTTCATCTAGCAGTTTGGTTGCGGATCAAATTCGAGTTTGAAAATATTGTAAAGAAAAATACAAGTATTCCGTGCATGCACGCAGCTGATCAGTTATTTCTAATGTCATGTATATATATCATGAAAATAAACTCAAAGATATAATTAAGGAAGCTAGAAAATCGAAGCAACAAATTTGAAGATTACCAAATTCCTATGTTTTTTCCCTTGTTGATCAATTGATTCAATACAAAAAGAAAAACTCATCCGCTCATATCCACATCATTAGACCATATCACCCTATTATCCCCATCAGCTCAACAAAAAAAAAACGGAGGAGAGAGAAAAAAGAAAAGAAAAAAGAGCAGAAAAAAAATCTACTCTGATTGCTATACTCCTTTCCCTTCGCCGCGCGCATCCGCCATCGCTCACGAAAAGTTGACGCTGACGCTGCCATTCTTGGCACACCCGCACGCCGGGCACGCCGCCGCCGCCGCCGCGCAAGGCGCGCACGCGCATAGGTGCCGGCACGGCAGAAGCAGCACCACGGCCGCCGCCTCGCCGCACCCCTTGCAGCAGCACCTCCCACGCGGACGCCGCCCCGCCGCTCGGCCGACGTCGCCGCCGCCTCCTCCTCCCCGGCCACGTCGTTCTCGCCGTAGCAGCAGGACTCGGCGTCGTCGCCGGCGCCGGCGCAGGTGCCTTCGTCGCCGCCGACGCGGCGCGCCTGGGCGTCGAGCACGTGCTCCAGCTCGCCGCGCAGGGCGTTGGCGGTGGCCTCGTTGGACTGCGCGAGGTCGCGCCACACCTGCGCCTCGACGTACATGCCCTTGAGGCGCTCCTCGAGCGCCCAGTTGAGGCGCCCGATCCTCTCGATCTCCTCGTCCTTGGCCCTCAGCCGCTTCGCCGCCGCGGCCTCCACAGTGGCGACCATCTGCCTCGCGTGCCTCCGCCTCTGCTCCGCCAGCTCCGCCCACATCTTCGCCGCCTGCACGCGTCCACACACAACGCCGATCAGCACATGCATGCACACACGTCGGCCCAAGCGTGCGTCCATGGCGAGCGCGTGGAACGAGAAGCGCAGGAAGAAAATCAACTTACATGGTGGAGCACGAGGCGGTCGACGTCGACCAACTGCTGGCGAGCCTGCGCCGCAACGGCCACGTCGGCCGCGGCGCCAAGAACCACGGGTACCTCGGCGCGCTTCCTCTTCCTGGGCGCCGCCGCCGCGTCCTGCCCGCCGCCGAACGTGACGCCGCTCTCCGCCGCGTCCGCCGCCGCCGCGCACACCTGCGAGTACTGCCTCATCACCTCCGCCGCGCCCCCCGACGCCACCGCCACCGCCGGCGCCGGCTGCCTCTCTCCTCCTCCAGCAAACGCCTGATACCCCTGCATCAGCTGCTGCTCCTGGCAAAACCCCGCCATCACCGCGCCGGCGCCGGCGCCGACAACCTCGCCGGCGGCGCCGAAACAAGGCTGCCTCGGCGAGAACATGGATTCACCCAGAGCAGCAGCAGCAGCAGCCGCAGGCTGGATCGGTGGCAGGCGGTGCAGGTGGTGCGCGTCGACGGCCATGGCGATCGATGAGCACGCGTGCGGTGCGCCTATATAAGGAGGAGAATGACGCGAAGCTAGCCAACAAACGAGGCGCTTGCAGAGAAGGGAGAGAGTATTTATGGCGGCCTAGAGTGAGAAAGCAACCAGAAACAAAATAAGAAAAAAAACGCCTGGAGTAAATAAAATTCATTAAATCTTTCTTCTTTTCCAAGGAGATCTCCAATTTTTCTATTTCTTTCTTAATTGATGGGTGCGGTTTTCCCTGAATTATGGAGACCCGGGCAGGCGATGTAGAGAGGATGAAAAGAGATATTTTTAAGAGTAAAAATAGATTTCTTAATTTTACCACTTCTTGTATCATTAAATCATATTATTTTTTTACATCGATATTGTCTTTAAAATATGCTTATATCGCTAATTTCTATTGCAAAATATTTTAGAACTCAATGAATTAGAATATTGTGAAATTAGTATTTGAGGCAACCTGTATTGATGCGAATATCAAATCTAAATATTCGAAAAGATACGAATTATTAAAGTTTGACATGAAAAATGTCCAAAAATGAAACGTTTCATATCGGAGGCAGTAATTTTGCTTTAAAGAAACAAACGTTTGGTTAAATCTGGACCAGCTGTACGGGATACGAATTCGCTAGACACTACTTTATGCACTAAAATACGTTAGCGGATTCATAATAATGTTATTGCAGAGAATCTCGATACATCTAAAGTTTCATAACTACAAATAATTATATTTCAATTATATTCCACTGTATGCTCATAATCGAATAGGGTGAAAAGAAAAATATCGAGAATTAAGGTATTGAAAGACAAAAGTATTTAAAAATGGTGTACCACCTCCATTAAAAAAACATGTTTGCCACTTGTGAGCAACGACATTGTCTTTAAAATAACTTTAACGGCTAACTTGTATTACTAAATATTTTCAACTGACAAATTAACCATGATGTTATAAAAAGTACCATTATAAGAAAATATAACATATATGCATATGAAATTCATATGCCCAATTTAAATATAAAAACATATACATGTGAATATATATAATTTTAAAGTTTGACTTGGAAAGTGTCAAAAATAACATGTTTCATATCGAGGGTAGTAATTTGCTTTAAAGTGACAAGCGTTTGGTTTATCTGAGATAGCTGTACGGGATATATGAATCTGATGGGCGCTATTTCTTGCATTAAAATACGGTAGCGACATTAATGTTATTGTAGAGAATCCAATACAGCTAAAGTTTCATAACTATAGACAATTGCGTTCTAGCTATGTACACCTGTACTAACTGATGGATTAAGAAAAAGAAAATCAAAAAGAAAGGTATGGAGAGACAAAAAATATTTAAAAGAGGTGTATGGCGCATCGATCCATTAAAAAAAAGGTATATGTTGTTACTTTGCGAGCACCTTTAAAATAATTTTAATTGCAAAATATTTTTCAACTGATAAATAAACGACAGCATTTGTCATGCATCAGAGGGAGTAACGCATATAAAGGGGTCAAAATTAGCAGGAAGGGAAAATAATAAATAACGGGCCCATATTTTTTGGTGAGGAAAGCGTCCGTTCATGTGTCTTGCCTAAAGTATTTGCTGAAATTAATTGATGATCCAAATATATATCGTCGCTATATTTGGTGTAACAACTTAATGTGCAAATTCTCCTAGCTCTGGCGCATGCTTTCTTCATTGTGAAGTTGCAATTGCTGTCTTTTTGAACGGGGAGAGATAAAGATACTAAAATAAGTAATCAAGCTATAGTTGGTGAAATTGACGCCAAAACAGAATCGTATCGATCACCCAACACCGACCATATCGCGTCGCCTGCTAGATTAATTGGAGAATATCAAACTAGGAAGTAGGAACATAGGTTTGTAAAACCTTCTGGTTTTATAAGGTTTTAGATGAGCTGATAATTAAAACGATCAAATAACAATGTTAAAAAGGCAGCATCTACTATAAAACTTAATGTTTTTGTCAAAATAAATATAGAACTTTGGTTTTTCTCGACAAAAATACTAAACCATTGTACGTTATAGTATCTAGTGAAAGAACAAACTCATAATAAATGTTATTTAATAGCTAGCAATATAGCTCGATGATGACATTGCACGGTATCGATCTCTGTTCTCATCTAGTCTAGTACCTCAATTTTATTTAGAGTTAACTTCATTTTGGTCCATATTTTATCACCGATGTTTTGTTTTGGACCATCCAACGTTTTTATTTTAAACTGGGTATTTTTACCTTTGTGTCACTTTGGATCATTCTCAACTATTTTATCATCTACATCCAACTTATCATATGTCATATAGCCGTGAGAGTTTATTGATGAAAAATGAGCCGATACACTCAAAATTATTCGTATGTTTGATAAAAGAGTCGGGTGATCCAAAGTAAAACAAAAGTAAAAATGTCTGGTCTAAAATAAAAACATTAGTTAAAGGATGATACAAAACGAAATATCAGTAATAAAAAATGGTCCAAAATAAAATTTACTCTTTTATTTACTATATATACTATACGTCGTATTTGGTTTAGCAGCCGTACACTCGACCGAAAAGTAAGCAAGCGTGGTGGATATATTACACGTTGGATCGGTTGTTCATACATCCTACGACGACCAAATGCCCAACGAAAAAAAAAAAGGTAACAAAAAGGCAATAAACGTGGCTAGAAGAGAATCGAGATCGTTTCTGACCCTGTCAGGCTAGCTATATATGATCTCTCCCAGTAACAAAGAAAACGAAGTTGCTGATCAGACGCGTACAGATCGATAAGTATGGAGTTAGCTACTCCCTCTGTACATTTTTCTTAACATAAGTGTTTACATCCAAATTTAACATCTAAAGATAAATTAGAAAATAATTGCCAAATTAAGAAAAGTGTCAGTTTCCTTCGCAGAGGCCGGTCAGACCATCATGTATAGGTCGGTCAGACCGGACAGTGGAGCCGGTCTGACCGGCGGCATGTGGCCGGTCAGACCGGCAAAGTCCGAGTTGGACTCGATTTTCACCGGGTCTCGGGATTGTTGAGTTAGGAAACTATGTTCCGAGTTCTTTTGGGATTCTGTCCCGAAATTGTCGTGGAGGAGGGCTTGTAGGAGGCAAGACCAACCCCTTATAAGAGCCAAGGCCGGTTCAATTGAACAACCAACAATCAACATACAAATTTTCAATTAAATCGCATTTTCTTTATTACACATCTACTTTTTGCATAGCTTTAGCCTTAGTTCGTCCATCTTTGTCGATTTGCGCTGTAAATCGTCCGCCGTCGCTGCGAGAGTGCGATATCCCTTTGTAGATTTGTCCCATAAACCTTCCGTTTGCCCACGAGACGGGTAGTTATCTCTAGTTTCAATTTAGATCGGCTCCGCTATCCGTTCTAATTCTTCAAAACCCATCTTGGTCTAGTTTTTGCTAGATTGAGGTGGTTGGCGACTCTATACACCGCAAGGCGTTTAGGTGTCAGTAGTGTTAGCGGCTTTTGACCAAAAAAGTTGCCAACACGAATTGACGACTCCGCTGGGGACGACTGCAACGACTACATCAACATCATGCCTAAGCGCGGAGTTGATCCGGAGAACATCCTACCACTCTCCATAAATGATCTGGATGAAGATGAGTGTAAAGACATGAAGCAACGGGTGAAGGAGTTCCAACAGGAGATGCTTTTGAGGAGCTACACCAAAACTCGCCAAGGAGTATCCCGCAAGCCCGGTCCTCCACCCAAGGTAAGTTTTGATGAGGTAAATATCGACGATATTGCTCTTCCTGTTCAAAAGCTTGTTGCTAGTAACGTAGATCAAACTGTTACCGCTGTGCTTAACAATAAGCTTGAATTTACTGTGATGTCGATTTTGGCCCGATTAGCACCTAATTTTCTTCCTAGTGCTAGCCAGACTCCTGTTCATTAGATTTACGGTAGGACCGATGGAGTAATACCGCAGAACGACGGGAGTGAGACAAACCCTAGCCTTTCGGCCGGTCTGACCGCGCCCTCGGCTGGTCTGACCGGCTCGCCTTCCATCGGTCAGACCGGCTCGCCTTCCATCGGTCAGACCGGCCCTCAGGCTGGTCTGTCACCTCAGACCTACCCTGGTCTGACCGGCCCTCTGGCCGGTCTGACCGTCCCTCTGACCACCGGTCAGACCGGCCCCCTGGCCGGTCAGACCGGCGCCATGGTCCCGGTGCAAGAAGTGGATCCTCTCACTAATAATTCTGTTTTGCATCATTATCAAATACCTCCTGTTACTAATGCTAATCCACACATACCTCCGCCTGTGCCTAATGTCTATAATATCCCTAACCATGCATATGGAGGTTATCCTCAAGATGTGCGACACGACCAATATAATCATATTGCACCCCCATAACCACATGTTGTTAGGCCACCACAACAAAGGCCTGAGAATATTGAGGAGCGTGTGAGAACCATGATTAGGGAAACATTTGGAATTGAGCCAAGGAATCGTGCTAAGGTTTACCAAAAGTCGTATCTGGATTATTTTGATAACATCTCATATCCTCGTGGTTTTAGAGTCCCGGAATTCACTAAGTTTAGTGGATAAGATGTTAGAACCACTTGGGAACACATAGGCCAATTCTTAGCACAATGTGGTGAAGCTAGTAACACGGATGCTTTTAAATTGCGTTTATTTTCATTATCTTTATCCGGTACTACTTTTACATGGTTTACTTCATTGCCTGCTAATTCTATTCATACTTGGGCTCAGTTAGAACAAAAGTTTCATGATTATTTTTACACTGGTGAAACTGAGCTTAGATTATCTGATTTGGCATCGGTTAGGCAAAAGTATAATGAATCTGTCACTGATTACATCAAGAGATTTATGGATACTAGAAACCAATGTTTTGCTTTGAATATAACTGAAAGAGATTTAGCCGATCTTGCTTATAATGGTTTACTTGCTCCTTTAAAAGAAAAGTTCGATGGCCAACAATTTCTTGATGTTAGTCAACTCATGCAAAAGGCTCTGGCTCAAGAAAGCCGGGTCAAAGAGGTTAAGAGATTTGTTAGGTCCAATGACAAAAAGCCTAATGTTAGTATTGTTGATTGTCCTAGTGATTATTCGGATGATGATGATGATGATCATGATATCTATGTAGCTAAATGGTCATGGACTAGTAAGAATAAGCCTTTTGTTTGTTCTAATTTAATGCCGACTCCTCGCAAAGATCGGCAAAGTGAAATTAAGTTTAATTTTGATGTGGCCAAGTGTGACAAAATCTTTGATTATCTCTTGCAAGAAAAACAAATTAAGTTACCTAAAGGCCATGTCATTCCATCTCAAGAGGAGTTAAAACGTCGTGCATATTGTAAGTGGCATGATTCGCATTCTCATAATACTAATGATTGTAATGTGTTTCGACGACAGGTTCAATCGGCCATAGAGGAAGGACGATTGAAATTTACTGAAAGGTTCTAGGATGAAGCTAGATCATGATCCTTTCCCGGTAAATACTATTGAGTTTGAGAACAAGAAGGTTTTGATTCGGCCGGAGCAAGCCGAATCAACAAAAGGAAAGAAGGTAGTAATTGGAGAGCCTCGGCCTAAGATGATTGTGCCAAAGAGTTCAGAAGTTGGGATTTGGAAGGAGAACAAGAGTAAAGCTTCAAGCTCCAAGACACAGAAGAAGCCAAAGCTGACATTTGATATGCTTTTGAACAATTATGAAAAAAGGGCCGAGCAATATTCCAGCAAAGGGAAAAGACCAAGATCTCCACTTAGAAAGAGATTTGGTCCATCATCAAGATCTTTGGAGCCACCTTTCCCATATAGCCCTCAAGTGATGCCATGGGGTCCTTGTCCAATGCCGCCACCAGGTTATCTTTTCCCATACTTTATGCTATGGGGGGCACCATCACCTATGTATGGGAGTATGCCGCCAATGCAATTTAATGAAGGGTGGGTTGAGCCGAGAAAGTCAGTGCATGAGCGGTTGTCTTCAAACAAAAGTCGTTTTCAATCAAGGAATCAGTTTGGAGAGGAGGAAAGAGGAGAGAAGCGCATCAAGGTAGAGACAAGAGATTCGAAGGTCATTACTATCAAGGTGGGATCTCATGAGGTGCCAATACCTACTGGAGATGAAGCCAAGGTGGTCAAGGACAAGGAAACCGAAGATGGAGTCAAGACGGCGCAAGGAGGAAGTTCAACCGGAGTTACTGGCCGGTCTGACCGTTGCCACCAGGCCGGTCTGACCGCACAGCAGGACCAGTCTGACCGGTGTCAGACTGTGGTCCGACCGGTGCACAGGGGCGGTTCGATCGGGCCTTACGGCCGGTCTGTCCGAAGGCACTCGGCCGGTCTGACCGGCGCATATGGCCGGTCTGATCGGTTCTGTCCAGAGAGTTCAGGGGCTTCGTCTTCATCGGGTAAAATCAACAAAGGACATTATATTGCTCCTGGAACAAAGCCGAATTCAAGGTGGATTCCTGAGAATTTAACGGCTTCACAAAAGAGGAGGTTGCAACGTCTTCGGGCTCAAGAATTGAGAGAGAAGAAAGCCGAAGAGTGGAGAGATAGAAGATTTAATAGATTGCGACCACCACCAAGTAAAGAGTGGAGACCCAAGTCACCAAAGGAAGTTGAGGAGCCGGTGATTGATCAAGAAGATAGAAAAAATTAGAGAATTTCAAGCGCCGGCATGTAAGAGGGATGTTCAAAAGTTTCTAGTTAAGGTAAATTATTTGAAGAGATTCATATCCAACCTAGCTGGTAAAATCGATGCTTTTGTTCCTATTCTTCGCTTGAAGAAAGAAGCCGATTTTACTTGGGGGGCAAAGCAACAAGAGGCGTTCGAGAGTATCAAGGAATATTTATCTTCTCCACCCGTAGTAAGAGCGCCTAGAGATGGAATTCCATTTCGGCTTTACATTGCCGCCGAAGACAACGTCATTGGTGCCGTGTTGACCCAAGAGGGGGATGGCAAGGAGTATATTATTACAAATTTGAGTCGTCGCCTTTTGGATGTCGAAACGAGGTATGTGTTTATAGAAAAGCTTTGCCTATGTTTATATTATGCTTATACCAAATTGCGTCATTATTTGTTATCTAGTACTTGCATAGTTATATGTCAAACCGATGTTATTAAACATATGTTGCAAAGGCCAATTCTAAGTGAGAGAATTGGCAAATGGGCGTATACTTTGATTGAGTATGATTTGGCTTATGAATCATTGAAGTTTATGAAAGGCCAAATCGTAGTTGATTTTATAGTAGATCATCATGTAAATGTTGCTTATGATAATGAGGTCTATTTGCTTAGTCTCACACTTTGGAAACTTTATTTTGATGGTTCTTCTTGCAAAGAAGGGCAAGGGATAGGTGTAGTTTTATTTTCGCCCAATGGTTCTTGCTTTGAAACATCGGTTCGTTTAGAATATCCATGTACAAATAATCAAGCCGAGTATGATGCCTTGTTATTCGGTTTACAAGTATTAGAGTCCATAGGTGCTACTCATGTAGAAGCATTTGGTGATTCGGAGTTAATAGTGCAACAAGTTGTCGGGGTTTATAAATGCTTTGATGGGTCACTAAATAGATATCTTGATCAATGTTTGGATATTATTGCCAATTTCGATGATTTTGTCATTAGATATATTGCTAGAGGAGAGAATTCTAGAGCAAACAATTTGGCTCAGCAAGCATCTGGCTATCATGTAAAGAGAGGTATATCCTTGATATTAGAAAAGTCGGTGCTTGAGTTTAAAAGTTTGGGTGAAATTGGCAAAAGTTCTGATCAGGGGTGGTCTGACCGGCGGGATATGGCCGGTCTGACCGAAGACCAAGACCGGTCTGACCGGTGCAGTGTGGCCAGTCTGACCGGAAGTCAGGGTCGGTCTGACCGGCAGGGTGCGGCCGGTCTGACTGACGTGCAGCAGGAAACTGGGGGGCACGGTACATCTCAAGATTCAAAGGCCGAGTTAATTGAAAATTCGGACATATGTGCCCAGGATATAGAGGAAGATTGGAGAATCCCTTTAATAAATTATTTGAAGGATTCCAGCCTTAGGATTGATAGGAAGATTCGGCGGCAAGCTTTTAAGTACATTTTATTGGATGGAGAGTTGTATCGCCGAAATATAGATGGAGTACTTTTAAAGTGCTTAGATAATGATCAATCTAAAGTTGCAATGGGAAAAGTTCATGAGGGGATTTGTGGAACTCATCAATTGGCCCATAAGATGAATTGGTTGCTTAGGAGAGCGGGTTTTTATTGGCCGAAGATGATTGATGATTGTTTCAAGTACTATAGAGGATGTGAGGCTTGTCAACGGTTCGACAATGTTCAATTGGCGCCTGCTGCCGTGTTGAATCCTATCATAAAACCGTGGCCGTTCCGAGGTTGGGCTTTAGATTTCATAGGTCAAGTTCATCCTTCGTCATCCAAGGGACATCGGTTCGTGCTAGTTGCAACGGATTATTTTACCAAGTGGGCCAAAGCCGTACCGTTAAAGAATATGACTCACACGGAGGTAATTGATTTTATTTTAAAGCATATTGTTCATAGATTTGGAATTCCTCAAACTTTAACTACGGATCAGGGAGCTTCTTTTATGTCTAAGGAGGTAAGAAGTTTTGTTGAATCTTATGAAATTAAATTGTTGAGTTCTTCTCCTTACTACGCTCAGGCTAATGGTCAAGCCGAGTCGAGTAATAAGACTTTATTGAAGTTAGTTAAGAAAAAGATTGAGGAATATCCGAAAAGATGGCATGAGGTACTCTCAGAAGCTTTATGGGCTCATAGGATATCTAAACATGGTGCTACCAATGTTAGTCCCTTTGAGTTGGTCTATGGACAAGAAGCCGTTTTACCGGTAGAGGTGAATCTTGGCTCTCTTAGATATATCAAGCAAGATGATTTATCGGTTGAGGAGTATGGAGATAAGCTTGATGATGTGACCGATAAATGTTTATATGCTTTAGGTGAGATAGAAAAGGAGAAAAAGATAGTAGCCAAAGCCTATAATAAGAGAGTGATAGCGAAATCGTTTCAAGTAGGAGACTTGGTTTGGAAGACAATTTTGCCTTTAGGTACTATATCTAAAGAGTTCGGTAAGTGGTCGCCTAGTTGGGAAGGTCCTTATCGGATATGTGGGATCGTTCAAGGGAATGCATATTTTCTTGAAACATTACAAGGAGAACGATTTTAGAGAGCGCTTAATGGGAAATACTTAAAGAAATATTTTCCAAGTGTTTGGCAAAGTGCTTGAGGAATAATATGGCAGGTAATTGGATTATCGCCCTAAGATCACGTGCTTATGCTTTTAGATTCACGAAGTTCATCAAAAAGGCAGGGGGCATGTGTTTACACCCAAATTTGGCACCTAAGGATAAATTAGGAAATAATTGCCAAATTAAGGGAAGTGCCGGTTTCCTTCGCAGAGGCCGGTTAGACCGCCATGTATAGGCCGGTCTGACCGGCGGCATGTGGCCGGTTAGACCGGCAGAGTCCGAGTTGGACTCGATTTCCACCGGGTCTCGGGATTGTTGAGTTAGGAAACTATGTTCCGAGTTCTTTTGGGATTCTGTCCCGAAATTGTCGTGGAGGAGGGCTTGTAGGAGGCAAGACCAACCCCTTTATAAGGGCCAAGGCCGGTTCAATTGAACAACCAACAATCTACATACAAATTTTTAATTGAATCGCGTTTTCTTTATTACACATCTACTTTTTGCATAGCTTTAGCCTTAGTTCGTCCATCTTTATCGATTTGCGCTGTAAATCGTCCGCCGTCGCTGCGAGAGTGCGATATCCCTTTGTAGATTTGTCCCATAAACCTTCCGTTTGCCCACGAGACGGGTAGTTATCTCTAGTTTCAATCTAGATCGGCTCCGCTAGCCGTTCTAATTCTTCAAAACCCATCTTGGTTTAGTTTTTGCTAGATTGAGGTGGTTGGCGACTTCATACACCGCAAGGCGTTTAGGTGTAAGTAGTGTTAGCGGCTTTTGACCAAAAAAGTTGCCAACAATAAGTTTATTTTAGCAATTATTATATCAAAGTTTATGAAAGTAGTTATTTTTTATCTTTTCCATTTATCTTAACATAAGTTTATTTTAGCAATTAACATAAGGTAATGATATTTTTTTGTTTTTACTGATATGTACTAGATGAATAAAAAATAAACTTATTTTTAGTACGGAGGAAGTAGAGCGCAATCGATCGATGTAGCCAGGAAGAAAAAGCGAGAATAAAACAAGGTGTGTTTCATTCCTAGAAGTCGGCAAAGCATGACGACATGCGAGATGTGTACATAGCTAGAGTACGTATTGATAGATAGGGAGCGAGGACCAACGGGCCGCACCGCTCGGTGCATCCATTCGAGGGACGCGCGCTATACGTGAAGAACGTGTCAGGAGCATGCCACCTTTGCGATCCAAGGGGAGGACGCGAGAGAGAACCGCAATAGCGTTCGGCTGGCTGGCCAACTCGATCTGGAGGCCGGCGGCTGTTACGTACACTGTTTTTGGCTGCCACTGCTTATTTCCTTTTAAGAAAGATACACAAAAAGTCAATCGACGAGTGTGGGATTGTGCTGGATGTCATCCCACAAGTTTTTCTTTCCCTGTGTTTTGCCATCGTCGTGGGTGTTAGCTATTAACGTAGGTATTGAAAGTTCATTTTTTATCCGTAAAAATGTATATCAGATTTGACAAAAGATTACTGACATTAGCAAAAGAGAAAAAAAACACTCATGCGATGATATTTTATTTTGGTTTTGCTATGTGTGAGAGGATAGAGATACTAGATCTCAATCCAATGGTTGGGACATTCCCTTTTCTATCTTGAGCCGCCCATGCTGATAAAGAAAGGTGAGAAAAAGACAAGGGATTAATGGCCGAGGATTCTTATTCAACGATGCAAACGTAGTGGTGATGACCAGACCAGAAGCATATAGATTATATATGTCAGGAGTGTGATGTGGTGAGCACTGTGTTAGTATGTGTGGGAGGAGGGGTCATCATAATCATGGAGGCTAGAAGAGGAGACTGAGAGGCGAGTCCAACTAATGAAGAAGTGAGACGACAACGGCAGAGACGAAGGAGAAAGGGTCTTGTCAATACTCTAGCGTGGGACAACTATTATGACGATGACGTTGAGGGAGGTGGGACTCAGGGACGAAAAGAAAAAAATATTACATGAATCTTGGAACAATTTAAACCATACAAATATAATGTATGAAATGAAACAAGATTTTCTTTTTTCATTTTTTACTAGGATATTGTTATTTTTAAAAATCTTGGTTAATTGGAAACTAGAAGTTGTCTAGTTTATTGAAAAATAAACTACCTAGCATCCATATGTAAAATTTGAGATTTAACCAACTAATTAGCTATATACTTCCTCCATATCTATTCGTAGCCAGAAATAATTAATGTTATTTTAGAAGGGAGGAAGTAATATAAAACCATAGAACATAGAACAGAACGTCCGATTTACATGTAAGAATAAATGAACATATAAAACCATCATTCACGGTATGTGCCCGTGACTAACGACATGGCAAGTGAGCACTGCTCCTCTGGTACGAATATGTCAACATATAACCCAATAGGTAGATGAATCCATAGTCCAATTGGTGAGACATCGTAATCGTGTCACAATCTATCCATTCATAACCAATTACCACCTATTTTTGGGTATATGTCTATGTCCTCTTTGTTCTCATAGTTCTCGTAGTAAATTCAAATTTCGGTATTTTCAGTTGTCATGTATACTAAAATTGAAAAAGGAAAAAAAAGAGAGGGGGTTGAGAATACAATGCATATACTTTAAGAGGCGCTTCATGAAACAGAACTCTTTATCCTTATCATGTCATGTAGGTGATGATATAAAGTTTTTATTCTGTACTAGCACCAATGCTGACCATATGCACACCGATGCTTCATGTGGGTATGCATGGACACTTTGACAGAACGGTGTGCACATAGAGAGGATAGTCTTAGATTGGTACATGCCGGATGGCAATGTAGGTATATGGCTATTTTAGATAATGATGTAGGTATATGACTATACATGTTAACATAAATGAAATCACATCTGTAGTCAAATGACGAATTAATAAATTTTATTTAATTTATTATGTATAGATGCATTGTTGTAAGAAACTCGTAAGCTTGTCAAGACAGACAGAATATAATAAAAATAATGGTTAGACGGTGGCTTCACGATCAGGTTGGTGACTCCTCTAACATGTTTTTTTTATAAAAAGATAACATGGCAGCTTTATATATCAAATTCAATATCTCATGACTCAACAACATTTTTTGAAAAGATATGAGATATCAATATAGTTTGATTGGATTTACTGAGCTGAGACAAGGTTTTTTTATTTTTCACGGTGAGAGAATGCCAGCACCTATACTGTCCTCTCATTTCCCCTCCTTTGATTCTTTCATGTCGTGTGTCCACCCCAGACTGGTTAGCACACCAGGTGTCATATCGGTTGTCTTTCATTTTTTCTCAAGCAAACACACACACACACATAAAAGATATAAGTGTTTTTGTTATGCTTCCTTTCGCAGAATTGGAAGTGTTTTTGACTAAACTTAATATCAATCCATATCGTGAATAAATCAGTAGTAATACCTCTATAAAAAAAATTAAAGATCGATTTGACACCGGCACAATTGATACGATAGATGTGCTACAGCCACACAGGGCACAGTACGTGGATAGGACGCCGTCCTTTTCTCTGTCACCTTCATGGAGGCTCATCTAGGTTCCATCCAGTCATTGTCCAGTGTCCTTGAGTCCAAGTACATTTGTCCTGATTAGCATGGAGCCTTGTGATTTACTAGTAAGCTCCTTTAATTGATTGATTACTACCACTACTAATTAATTGAGCTAGAAGAGATTATTGGGATGTGGTTAACTGTCAGACATCAACCATGTGTAAGATAGATATATACTATTCATTTCAGGGTAGTCATGCTCACACATTGCATACAATACAATGTCTCTCTTGTGTCCCCTTCACTTCAGTCAACTAATTAAAGGAGTACAAAGGTGATTCCTCCATTTATCTAACAAGATTAATTGGCAAAGCAAAAGAAGGCAAAAAGGTGAACGAGCTAGCCACCACATCATCAGTGCTAATAAAAATCTTAATTTTGTTCCTAAAATAATTTCACTGGTTCACGTGTGATCGATTGGGACAAGGGAGATTCGGCCATTATATATATATGCCAATGCCTAATATATATGTAGAATATTTGATGCCTGATCGCCTCAAAAATAGAATAAAGAAAAAGGAAGGATCAGATATACCCCAAGCAGTGGCAATTTTTTATGGCATTGATTTGTACTCTTATTATATATCTCTCTATATATTTATTCTGTGCATTAAATTTATAATATGGATTTTGATATCTTATAATATTTATTGGATGTCATACGATCATGTATGCAATTTCGTGCCCTGCTGCTAGGAACCCAAATTTTAGTCTCCTTTTGTTTCGTCGTATCATGGCTTGTAGACTGCTTTTTCGTGTCGAAATAAACTCTTTTTTATAGAAGCACACGGAAGCGCTTCGGAAAAAAAACAAGCGTGAAAAAGCTAATGGTTACTCCGTCCATCTCAAATATAAGACGTTTTCTTTTTTAAAAAAATTAAACTCGGTAACTTTTAAATAATAATCATATTAATCATATTCATGCTAAGTATAATGCGTGTTATTTCACTAGATTTATATTTTAAAGTACTTTCATATAATGCTAATTTTATATTCGTTGAAAACATAACATGAAATTATGACATCCTGACATCCTGGTTCAATTAGGATTTGGCCTATGTGGCCTATGAGAGCTGTGTGCATATATTTAGTATTATCTTGCTAGTTTAGTAAGGATGAAACCAACTTATAAGGTCTGTTCCCTCCAACCGTATCACTCCCGGGTTAACCCTTTTACACGAAGCGAGGACGAAAGTGTAAGTAGGATGGTATGTGTAAGTGGATCACCCCGTCGGTTGGGTTGAGCTGCGCGGTTCTGGAGAACGGGGTGTTATAAAAATATTTGAATGGTTAAAGTATATCATTAAAAACCGTGTAAAAAAAATATAGTCCTTATAATTTAGGACAGATGGAGTATTATTCAAACATTGGAATTATATATTCATGCATTGCATTTGTAGGTTGATGGCTTTTCACAAAGCAAATTTAATTCACCTAATATTAATGACAACAATGATTTTTCTAATAAGAGTGTCACATCTAAAACCTAATGCAACTAGAAGTGACAGTTTCTATATTAGCTAGCTCAAAGGTGAATATGGGTGAAAGGAAAGAGATACCTGTGTTCGGCGCAGCCACTTTCCCGCTACAGTACTTTTTTCGCGCACGTTTTTCAAACTACTATACGGTGTATTTTTTTCAAAAAGTTTCTATACAAAAGTTGTTTAAAAAAATCAAATTAATCCATTTTTGAAAAAAAAATTAGCTAATACTTAATTAATCACGTGATAATGGATCGTTCCGTTTTTTGTGCTACTGTAGCGCGCTGGAAAACATCCCAACTAACACTGCGGTAACATCGTTTTGACAAAAGAAAAGGTTTGATGGAGGGAATTTTCATCCACAAAAGAAAAGAAGGAAATATCTTTTTGTTCCTACAGCTCATGCCACCACTTGATCCTTTAGTACTACGTGTAGCTTCTACATCACTACACATGGGACTTAAATTATTCCTCCTTGGAAGCCAGAACAGAAACAATACCCAACAAGGATGGCACATATTTGTTCTCATGTCCATATGCTGTGATTAGCCTTTTGGATCTACCAAGCATGCATGCATTATATTATTGGGGCCTACTAATTGAAGCCAAAAGATTATCCCATAATTTTATTATGTGTGCCAAATGTAGAGGCATAGCATTCTTTGTGGGCAAAATCATGGACAACACCACTTATCCTATCCACCTTTTCATGCATGGTTGCAGAGATTGGTGGCCTGCTAGTAGTAACCAACATTGCTCCCCACTCTAGCTAATCTGCTGATCTCCACCCTTCTTAATGCCTTGTGACTCTGAAGGAACCTGAAAAAAATGTTTTAATTAATCCTTGTGCTTTAAGATACCATCAACTAGTCATGTGTATGCAAAGACCGTACGGTCACATGACAACATCTATGTATAGGTGGGACCTACAGAAAGATGCAAGTAAGAAAATTGCTTCCATTAATTGGTGCCAATGGAATCGCTTCTGCTTTCAGCCTAGCTATTCAATGGGATAGGGAATTGGGATGATGAGAGGTGAAAGGGGTAAAAAGTGGTGTAGAAATAAAAGGAAATGCTAAACTATGCCAGAATGTGTTGGTAGATAGACATGAACATGGTGGTGATAGGGTTCCATTCCCTCTAAAATTTGCAGAATTCTATTACTCTATTATTGCTTCCATCAACCCCAACAACGCATATCGACACCCCCCCACTTTGGTTATCTACTCAAAAAACCTCATCACGGTAGCCTAATGGAGGATGCAAGAAAGTTAAATAAGACTTGGAAATGTTTGGGGAAAAAGAGGGGTTATAAGCTAAAGAAGCTCACAGAGTAGCCCCACCGCACCTATTTAGGCAATTCTGACACGTTTGTAAAGTGGTTATGAACAATCCTATCGTTCCGCTTATGCTTTTGTCTGTAAGCCATAATTTAAATTTTAGAACTTACGAAGTTGATTTTGTAATTTTTTTATTATAGTTTATTTTATAACATTTGCTTTTTATCGCTAGAAGCATATATATAAAAATTTTATCAATAAATTATTTTTAATTGTTACTATAGATAAGTATAATTATAAGCGAAACGATGAGACTGTCTCTGATTGTCGCACCTTAGTGAATTGAAAGGACGAAAATAGCATAACATTATTTATGCGCTCATGTGCTTCCCCCAACCATCGGCAAATTGGCAACGAACTACACATATTCTTGTTCTGATCATCACCCCAAAACAAAAGAAGGAATTCCCATCCAACTCACAAGGTGGATGATCCCTTTTGACACAAATGATGACTATCTTGGTGAGAATCTAACTCAACCCATCCTCACCCTCCCCTGCCCACCATCTTTATTTCCCCCCTCATTTTCTCCCTCTTGTCCTTGCTAGATCAGATGCCTAGCTACCCCCCTCTTCAAAATAGATAAATAAAAACAGAAAAAACAAAAAAAAAGCAATGCATGTGCAAGTTGGGGCCCTGATCCTTTGTACTAAGGGGCACACCATTTGTTGTCAAAGCTAAGGTTGCATTGTGGAGTAATTAAGTTTAATTTTCATTCATTTTACACATATTAATATAGATACCAAAAGATTAAAATATCCCTACTTTATTCAATCTCAATACAACTATTTTTTACTTTATATACTTCAATGTAATTATTCTTTATTTTTATAAACTCTGATATAATAATTATTTAAAAATAAATTTATTTTAAGACAAATAAAATGAGTAAAAAATGAATTTAATAAAGAACGGAGGGAGCAGTAGTAGTACCATATATATTCATATTCTGAGTTGATCTGACCTGACCTCCATGGCCTGCAACAGAAACCGAATGGCATATCCAATGGAATCACTGTGTGGAGGTCGTACGTGCTCCTGTACTGTTGCCTCGCGACCGTGACCGCCGCGTGTATGTGTCTCCGTCGGTTGGTCCACGCATTCACAAGCCCAGCATGAGACAACCTCCGTCCTAAAATCTAAGTTAGCGTTTGGTTTGTGATTGGGGTTAGATGAATTAGACTCATCCATATTTTTTTATAGAATGATCCTATTATCTGGTTGGGGTGAGAGATGGAGTGGTTTTGTTTTTACGACGGAGGTGAGGGTGTGTCTTGTATGTCAAAGTGAGAGTGGGAACAAGTGGTTTGAATTAATTCATCAGTTTTTAAGGTATGAATCTGACCTGGATTTTGCTGAGTATTCCCCTTCTAGGATCAACTCATCCCACTTACCTCTAAACCAAATACTCTGGAAAATAGGTTTGACCTAATTAACCTGATCCATCCCATCCATTAAATCAAACACGTGCTAAAAAGTTTGTTTAAATCGTTATACTTTATGATAAAGATAGTACATCGCTATATATAATAGTATATTGTATGATTTTCTAGGTAATTTGGGATACAAAGTTTAGGATTTCTTTTTACGATTACATGACAGACATACACACATCACTATACATGCTACACCATACTCACACTTATGCCCTTGAACACACACTCGAAGAGACAGAAAACAACGACGCATAATTGATGTCACTACATTTCTATTGAAAGCCCACTTACGTGTGTATGACATTTGTGATCATCAGGATTTGAACCTTGCTGCATGACTCCACCACCACACAATTGTTGCTTTCCCCAAAGTTCATGATTTTTGACATAATTTTTTTAAAAATTTCGCTTTTACTGGTGTGGGTTCTAGTTAGGGTTTACCTTATCGTTTGGGCCTAGGTTACCACCCCTTGCAGTAACCGCCGAAAACCGTGTGAATTTCGTCGTCGAATATTTGAATTCGAATCTTGGTAGTTTTGCGGTTTGGGCGCGGTTACCGCAATATGAGGAGCGGTTTTTGTGTTGAGTTTGACAGAAAAAGAATAAAACTAAAAAAAATAGAAAAAACACTTAACTGTATAGAAAAATTCGAAATAATTATAAGAATATATAAGATGCTTGCAAACCTAATTTGTAGATGTAAAATACAAAAAAATGGCATAACCTTTTCTATATTATGGACTTCGAAACAATTCAATAATTCATAGCATAATAATTCAATAACAACAATTTAACAATCTCATGTTTGAAAGCATATGATGTCCACATATAACTAAAACAATAGAGTCCACAATATAATGATGTCTACATGTAGCTGAAATAATAGAGTCCATAATATAATCGGTTTTTTTTATTTTCTAAACTATTATTGGTTTTCCCTGAAATTTAATTTTATCTTACATCTTTTTTGAAAAATTTGAATTTGGTCAAAATTCCTCAAACCCTATCGCCGGTAACCGTGCGGTTATCGTGATAACCGCGCTTACCGTAGGATACGGTAATGGTTACCGATGATAAGGGAAACCCTGGTTCTGTTAGGACGTGCAAACTTTGCGAGGTGATTTTTTTGAACTGAGTGAAAGATTTGTTCAAATATCAAATTATTTTGTGAGATTTCGGTCTCCGAAATGTTTGTGCATTCCAAAAAATAGTGAACCCTGGTGCTACGTGTAGCTAGCTGCACTATGCAAAGGACGACCTATCTAGCTATCAGACGAGAGGAGATCAGGAAATATATGTAGAATTGTAGATAGGTCAAGTTTCCGATGCAATGCATATGTTTCTTGCTTGCTAGCTACTCCTACTCCGTAGGGCTTAACTCGAAGCAACAGACTCAAGTGCACCCCACGCCGTGGGGAGGTAGTTGTGTGGCGACTTCCCCGTGTATATTTATACTTGCCACCCGGTGCTCGTTTTCAGGAATTAATAGTAATCTTTGTTTTTTTTTTGGTTCCGTGTGGAATTAATGTGTTTGATTTAATTAAATTTTAAACATGGCGTAAGATTGCTCCAAGCTTCACGCCTAACCTCGTTGAGACCATTTGATTCCAACCAGATGAACCATCCTTGATAAGACCGAACGAACAGATTCCTCGTGTCGCAAAATATTACTACCTAAAATAATTTGAAACATCGTAAATCAACGAATCTTCGTTGTTATAGGATGGATTCTTACGATCCAATCCCATTCTAGATAACAACATTTTGGATGAAGAAAGTACATTCATAGTTATCATTTTCTTATCAAATATATATACTACATCTGTTCTACCACTAAAATATAGGAAGGATATCTAGTATTCAAATTTCACAATATAAGAATTAATTTTCGCACTGATTTCCATAAGTCCTCACTTCAATAACTCCAAAGCCAATCATATACTTCTAAAGGAAATATAACCAATTCAAAATTTTAAAATTGACAACTAAAGTGACTAAAAAAAAGTTTTTCTAAACCACCTAAAAATCCTTGGATCTAAAATGGGGAAGTACATGACGTTTTGGGATACATACACCTAAAAACCTAAAAATTTTAAATAATAATCGGTATATAAAAGAATACTTCCTCTGTTTTTTATTTGACGTTAAACTTAATTAACCAATGTTTATAAAAACTAAAGGATGGAGGTAGTACAAAGATTTGGCGTGTAAAATGACATTAATAGATTTTCCGTGAAGAACACTTTCACGTGGTTAATTATATTCTTATTATTTTTCTTTATAAATACACGATTAGAAAAAGTAATGATCAAACAAGACCTAACGGCAAAGTAGAAGAGAACAGAGACAGTAGTCTCCACCCCATACGAAATCGAGCACTCAAAAGATAGTTAATTTTCTCGTAACCGTTTCTCACTTTATTGAAAAGGAGGGGCGGTGCCCGGTTTAGGTATGGATTGTTGAGCTCACAATCCACACAGTACATGTATAGGGTGTTGGAACTTGGAAGAAGAAAAGAACAGAAAATAAAAAGAAAGGAAGACGATGATGACAAAGTCCCAGCAGTGTCATGAGCTTGTTGCTTCTGCCACAGTACTACGAAGGAATAGCTCCCCCATTTCGTTGGCCACCGCACGCACGAGTGCACGCCGTTTGCGTGAGACGACGCCCACTGCTACACGGGACATGTCGTGTGCACATAAGCTTCCGATGATGCACGACGTTTGCGCACAGATACATTCCTCCTGTTACAAAACCAACAGCAGCTACTATATGTAACACCAGCTGTCACTGTCACATGGGCCCAGTGAAATTTGAAGTGCACTTGTCAAAAAGGGCCCATATGTCAATGATAGGCTCCGTAAAAAATGGCGAAATTAAAAAGCGCCAATTGTATCTATTCTTTAGAAATATTATACATGATTTGTGGCTCCAATAATTTACATATATTTTCTTCAGAATGAATCCTGGCACAGGATAACAACCTACCTAGCATTAGCAGTCAATTCTTTAACAAAAGGGGAAAAAAATGACGATTTGTTTTTTGAGGCGTGCGTCGAATTGTACTCTTCAGAAAAGAAAAGGAAATGGTAATAGAAGAGGGAGGGAGGGGTGGTGAACATGTGAGGTGGATTGATGCTGAAGGGAGCAAAAGAAACAGGGACCAAAACGGATGGCAACAAAGCAAAATTTTGTTGGCCGAAAGACTGAAAGATGCAGCTAGCAATGGCAACAGCAGGATGGCTTCCAATCCATCAACCGGCAGCACAGCAGACAAGGAGTACAAAGACCTGCAGTCCCCCACACTATCATTCCACCATGCAGCCTCCCTGCCTGCACAAGCCATTCTTTCTTCAGAATTAGTACTAGTAACAACTACCAGTAGTACAAAAGGCGTAGGTTAGATTAGCAGTAGATAGGTTGGCAAATGGCAATTAGGGCGGCCATCATGCTCGTCATAATCATCATCTTGTTCAACAACGAGCCGTGACGATACTGACAAGAGATGTTTAGCTTTAACAAAGGCTCATCATTACTGTACGGTAACTTGATTTGTGCTTTCAGCCGGGACATGTTACACCTCTACCAGGATTATCGCATTAAATTATTAAATATGGTGCAGTTTGCTGCTTTTACAAAACATTATGGTTTGAATAAATTCATCGCTCTATCTCAGAGGGACCCATCCCTCCAAATTTCCACCAGAGGATTTCTTTAATAAAAGTATAATGCTTCTTGAGTATTATATGGTAGAAAGAATCAAGCAAAGAATTTTCACAGTTCCTGATGAATGCAAAAAAAAAAAAAGAGAGGATACTATTCCAGCCAAGAACTTTTGTCAAATGCTTACCTAAATTGATGACCGGTTTTGTGGGTTTGGTGGTGGGGTAAAAGCTAGAATGATTCAGCTCCTTGAGATGCTCACTCTGATTGACTTGGAATAAAATCGTTTCTTGAGTATTCAGCTGGAATTATCTCCTCCCCTTTATTCCTGAAGCGTAGAATAATCTGCCTTTGATATGCCTTCACTTGGCAACATGTCACAGAGATAAAGAAAGATCAGGAAAAATTCTGAAACACTACAAGAACAAGGAACTGGATGCAGAGGGACAGGGCATCCTTCATTACATGCCAAGATTGTGAAATCTGAACCAACCACACCACCCACGGCTACGCCAAGATGGACCCCTGCACTGGATATATCAAATGCACACATTACTTTCTTCAGATGAGACAAGTATAAAAATGACTTGCTACTAGAGGCTAGGCAGGAGTAGGAAGAAATGAGACTCAAACATGACGCTGATACATAGTCCAAATATTTTGTCCAAAACCAGGGATGGCGATGGCCAAGCAGGCTGTGATGTTCGAATCAGGATTCTTTGCTTGCTAGGCGCCAGTCTGTTCATTCAAGCAAGGAAAAAGAGAAATTGTTACATAACACAAATGAGGCACTTTCTTCTCCTAATGGATAGACATCAGGCAGATGATGACAGAAACGGGAGGTGGTCTGGACCTGCCACCCTAAGGCTGCTTTCGAACCTGACCAAGATTCAGATTAAATAAAATAAAAAAATTATTAACGCATGATTAATTAAATTTTAATTATTAAAAACTTGAAAAATGAATACATTGATATTTGAAAGCAACTTTCATATAGAAAGTTTTCGCACAAAACACGTCGTTTAGTAGTTTGAAAAACGTGCTAACGAAAACCAAGGTAAAATCTTAATCTTAATAAGAAAAGAACAGGACCTAATTGCGACGTTCAACCATCAAAGAGGCGTTGAACAATGCAGCTCACGAGACGGCCCTCTCTAGAGTTTGAAAAACACCGAGAGTAGAAAGGTAAAAGGCACCTATTTTAATTTTTTTAAAAGCTAAGAATCAATGGAGAGAAGACATTCATCACAAATGAAGAGGTTAATGCTGCATCGATCAATATAATAAGATAGGATGCAAGAAACTAAAAATGTACCTAATTAGAATAATAGAATTATATTTAGTTGTAAATCTAGTGGTAAGTATGAAAATCAAAGTGAAAGACAAGTAAAGATAATGGCAGCTTCCTAAAGTCAAGGCAGGGTCCGGAGAAAGGGACAGCAAAACGAAGCGGTTCCGAAGCAGTGATAACTCTTGTGATTTTGTGGAAGTTGCCAACTTAAAAAGGCAGGGCCCAGCCACACACAAAAGTTGTTTATGGAACAGGTAATGCTACTCAATGACAGGGACAGGGAGGCAAAGACTGGTGTACAAGAAAGACACATCAATTGGAAATCCAGCCGGGTCACTAGGGCTGAAGGTGACTGGAGGGCAAAGAAAAGCATGTGCTCTTGGTGGCCAATAATAGAGCCAAAAAAAAATTCTAAGAGACGCCAAATCAATGTTCACACAATAAGTTATGGAAGTAACATCAGACAGAAAGGCATAAATGCTTACCAGAAAAAATAAAATAATCAGGATCAGAAAAGGGCCGGCCTCTAGTCTCCATCCACTATATTTGTATGACTTGAGGATAGACCTGCCTAAACTAACAGCCACTAACACCCATCCAAATCTAGCTTTTAGTGCATCTGACCAGGCTCATGACCACTACTATCATTTATAGGTGCTCTCTTAGTGTCTGCAGAATCTGGTCCCAATCACTGCTCCTGGGTATGCTCCTCACTTTCATGGGTTATAATTGAGGAGCAGCCAGTTGGCCTCATTTCACTTCAATGTGTCCAGGCCACCCATAATTTTGTCGGTCCATCTTTACTTAGCATATGTTCATCTGGTCATCTCAATGGATCCCACCTACATACAGGTTGATTTGGTGTTGCAAGCAACCATTGGTAAACATCCTTAATGCATCTCCCACCAAGAATTCTATGTGGACAAGCACTTTGATATGCAAATATCAGAACATACTCAAGATAGCGTGGAGGTGTGAAAGGGATGCAAACTTGTGACTGTTATTAGCCTGTTGCAGGAATTGCCACGGCCATTAATAAAGCTTCCCATGTTTAGGATGTGGTCCCAGATAAACAGCAATGCGTGTCATTATTATTCATTGCCAAGCATCTAGTTAATCTAAAAGCTTTCAGACAAAGTCATTATTCATCCATTTTACCACTCTGTCAAAGTACTCCATTGTAAAAAAAAATGTATTTGACAACTGAATAATGTCTCAATCCTAACACTGAATACTAATTACACAAAAATAACATTGGCACTACCGCACTACAGATTAGCCACAGAATAATCTGACAATATCAAATACATCTTACACGACAGTTCTAAACTGGCAAATAGTTAACTTCCAAATTGCAATTTATTTCATTGGTACCTTCAACTTGGTGATATTTCACTTGCAAAGATTTGGTTGCTATATTTACACTAGACAATTAAAAAGTTCCTGTTGGCTTAAGTCATAACTGTTCCTGATGGATAATGATTATACAATAACTGAAAGGCCATATTTCTCTCGTAGTTAATAGTACTTGGTGTTTCCTCCACTCAACATTTGCCTATGTATATTATGGAGACGTCAATTACAATCCCATGATCACAAGAACACAAATATTTCTTGTTAACAGAAATCAGGCGATCTGCAACACAAATTTGGCCACTGTTAAGAATGCACAAGCTACGTAGCATAATTTTGAGTTAGCGCAGAACAAACACTACCAGGCCTTTGGTAGAGAAAGATACATGAAAGCACATCCACAACCATCTATATTATGCATCAAGGAACTGCAAATTCTGACAACCAATTTACATGGGTTTAGCATGCTTGTTTGTGCCTTGTTCCATACAGAATACCCAATACAGAAATAGAACCTAGACTGAACACAACAAAATATGGAACGGTAGAGTACAGACACGTCTACCACTAGATGCAATTATAATTCAGGATCACATAGCATGAAACAAGTCACCATACTGGAACAGATAGAATGTCGGTCTATACTGGTAGGATTAATGCAATTATGAACAAGTTGAAACTATAAGACCACTAATGCACAACATCAGGAAAACATATAATTCTGATATTTTTCATCAATCTGTCATAGCACATGATGACTCATGAATGTGGTAATGCAAAGTAGAAAGTAGAAAATAGAAAGTAAAGCTATCTAGTCAATTGCAGATAGTATTTTAAGATGGTTCATAGTTGCTTCAAATCATAATCAGCATGTGAACTAAATACCACAGTATTTCAAATTTCTGAATTCTGATGGAGAACTCTAGAGAGCAATAGAGACTTCCATGGCTGAAGTTGGTTTCAAGTAATGATACAGAACTAGAACAAATTCATGTGCCATATGGAAGGAAACTTTGATACAACATGTGGAGCATTTTACAGGCACTTTCTTCCTGTGTATGAATGCGGGGGAAAAAAATCAAGAAAAATAGTAGAATGGATAAGTACTATTGCCAATAGTTCAATTGATCCATAAGCAAAATGTTGACTGTAACGAATTACAAGCATAATCTATCGAAAGCAGTATAGTGGTTTGACACATTCTACGATGACAAATAACATCATCAAGTACCTTTCTGCAAGCAGAATCAGGAGATAGTACAATACTAGTACTTTTTAGAGATCAATCAGTATCTGACTATATCTTTATTAGAAAAGACAGAAATGCAATCCAGTTATCCAATTAAGAGAAGCAAATTCAGCATTAAGGTATAAAGTGAGGCTAATGTATCCTCTCTCTTTTTTCACAAGTGCAGGCTGAAGGTAATACTCTCAAGGAAACCCCAGAAAACTAACCTTAACATCTTCAACAGTTTAATGCCTCAATTGTAGGAATTGAACCTATGTCCTTCAGTACAACAATCAATGCCTTATCTGCTGATATCTGAGCTGCCACTTGATTTTTGGAGTCTCAAAGTTCAAGCAGAACTTGAATCTGAATAAAGCATCCATCACACAGAGGACTTGCATGGTTGGTTGCATGCAAATGAGTCATGTTTGCACTGGCCTGAGTAGAGACTAAAGGGTGCATCAGCCAGCCACATGCCACATTGTGATTTGTCTTTCTCGCTTGTAAATTGTTACTCCGATTATGCTGTCAATAAATCATTTGAATCGGAGCATGTTCGGCCGATCAGAGAGGCAAATTGATCATGGAATTTCAATAGAGGACACTTCTCAATAAGTTTACTATCATCATAGGCTTCCTTGAGGAAGACAGTGCTCCTTGCTCCCTTATTAGTGATGTAGAATATCCCATGATTTTTTATTAAACACAGAAGTAGCTTACATGGCAGCCTGTACTCATTATGGAAGATTTCTAGCTTATCAGATGTCAATCGTCTCTCCATTGTCAAGCTCAAAATCTCATGCAGAACAGCAACCGCTCGCTTCCGAGCCTGTGGTGTTGTAGGCTCCACACTCCTAGCATTCAGATATGGTGATGGAAATGCCAACTTCTGCCACCTGACAACCTCTTCAAGATACTTCCGATTTGGCCTAAATCCTGCTGGATACTTCAACTTGAAAGCAAAAGGACCAAAGACATTTCCATCTTTAGGAATCCCTCTACAGTCCATATGGAAGCCATCAAAATTCATTTTTTCTTCTCGGGCTGTGACAGCCAGTGAAGAATCCCAACTCTCCAAACACAAATGGTCCAATCCCATCACACCACGAACTGAAAATAATTCAGGGTATCTCGGAATCAAGGTGCTCTTGAAGTTCTTGGGTAAGCCCAATTCAGATTGGATGAGTTCAATCTTCTCTATAGGAATCTGGCAGTCCAAAGACATCATTAGTAGCTTCGTTAGATTTTTCACCAAGATTGGTTCCATTAGTTCTCGTGCTAGGGTCTCCTCACTGGATATCTTTTTGGCCTTCTCAGTGAGCGTAACTGAAATTGGCTCACGGGAGGCACTACCACCAGAGACGAAGAAGATGTTTGGGTGCCGCTCGATAAGTGAAAGGAAGTTCCATTTTTGGATAAAGCCAACCTCCTTTTCAAAATCACGTACAAGGATGGAATTTGTCTTTTGGGACAAGATGAGCTCCCGAAGACGAAGGAGGAGGGCAGGCTTCTTTTGGAGGTCCATGGCCTTGTCAAGGCCAGGTTCACGGTGATAAAACTTCTTCTTGGGTCTGCGGCCATGACCAGCTGAATATGAGGACATAGCCTTGAGTTGAATCAAAGGAAGAGTTCTGGAAATCAGAGATACGTGTTCTTCCAATCTTATTGCCATCATTTGGCATCAATGCCAGTCTACGTGTGTATCATACATCAAGCATCGATGAATGCAAACTATGAAGCACCAAGCCTACTAGGCCAACTTCTGCAAAAAAGGAGAGGACAGATTATATCTTCAATAAGGGATATCAAGTCGTCAGGCAATAAAATGTAAGAAGAAAATTTCAGTCACATTTTAATGGCTGAAATTGCTCCAAGATTCATGCATACTAATAAAACCACCCCCCATCTTCCTCCTGACCGCAATCCTCATGCTCCAACTCCATGTGCAGGTGGCACACCATGATATAACAGAAGAACAGAACAAAATCACAAATGCATGATTAAAATGGTATTTGAAGTCCATATTAACTGTTTTTGAGGCAAGTTCTTTGCCTCGTCATAGCGCTCATCCCAACCATTCTTCCTTATATCAATAATTCTTTAGGTCTTCTTTTAAAAGCAATGTGGATGATCATTAGTTTAGCCTGATACTTTGTTCCTGGGATGCAACATAAGAACAAATCCAAAGCTAGCGCACCAATTTTTTTTTGTCTTTTCTAATAAAACCCAAAAATATGTCCTGTTCTCTTCCTCTTCAACTTGCAACCTACTCCACTTTTTATAGTTCAAAAGGAATGAAATCGATTAAAAAAAACTATCGTAAATGGCTATACATTAATCGAATGCCGCGTCACACAATTCGTATGCTTGTATTGGACTAATTGACATCGACTCGACAAAAAAAAAAATCTGAACCTGGAGGTTTGGCCGCTGAGTGACCAAGCCGGCGGGCGGCACCCCGGCACCACGCGGCGACAGACGGCGAGGAAGAACTCAGTAAGCGAGAGGATGCGAGGTGGGGGAGCTGGGAGGAGGCAGGTCGTCAGTCTAGGAGATGGGTGCGGCCGCGCGGGGCGTGCGCCGCGAGGCGAGATGGATAGGTTGGCGGCGGCGGCGACCTGCGCGGCGGCGCTGCTGCTGCTGCTGCTGCCGGAGCGGCCGAGTAATGGGCTCGCTGGGCAAGTAACTGGCAAAGTAGTTGTTAGCCTAGGCCTGAGCCATCGTGGGCTAAAAATTCCTAAACAAGACGCGCCTGATTTATATCTCTCAATCACAAAACCGAAACCGGATAATATCGACTGCTCCAACTATTTAAAACCGTGTTAAATGACTTTTTTGATAGCATTGATGGTGGTTCTCACCGACAATGTAAGTGATCACTACCTTACTTCTTTCTCCTCAACTCTCCTCTCCACGAAGGCCTTGTTGACACTGGAGTAGAGGAGGGGATCCGCGGATGTGAAGAGTGACCGCGACGTGTAGGAGGTTGAGTCGGTAGCACATTTCGTTGGATTCTTTCGAAAAATTTGGATCTTTGGGTTGGTTTGGGTTGGGTGTCATGGTGTTGGCGAATTCTTGGTATGTTTGTAGGCGTGGTGGGGGGAGGTGGTGCTTGTGTACCAGAGCCTCAGGGTGGTGTATTGCAAGGTGACGGTACAAGAGCCCCTTTGCTGGTAGATATCGAGCACTTGTTGGGGAACAAGGAGATGTACGGCATGCTCTCACTTGTGTTTTAGACGCTTACCCTAGTCCTGCTTGTCAAGTATGTGCTCGTCGTGCTCTGTGCTGATGATGATGGCGAGCGCAGCACCTTCATGCTCTACTCGCACTGGGCTCCTTCTCGTCGGCGATGGTAGTCATGAGCTCGCGAGCAGTGCGACGGTGTAGGTACGGCGGCGGCAAGCATGCCAACCGTGCGTGCCACGTTGGAGAGGCATAGAGTCTTGTAAAGGTTGTGGCTGCTATTTGCTTTGCTCGGGACGTGCATGGTCATTGGTGACGGTTGGTTGTTTAGCCAAGGAGAGGAGAAGGGGTTGCATGGTGTTAGAACGACCAACGTGCAGCGGCGAGGAAGGTGGCGAAGGGGCGCCAGTTTGCAACCTCATAGCCTGCATCGGTCTCTTGAGCAGGGTCGCCGTTTTCTGTCTCGGAGCGCCTCCTCCACTCCACTATTGACAGGGCTGTTGGATACAGATGGTCGTCGTGTGCACACCTGTCGTCGCAACCTCGCCAATGCTGCTCGTGGTGATGTCGCCACTGCCGCCAATACAATCATAGCCATCAAGGAAGAGAGAGAGGAGTGACGAGGAAGAAATTAGGTGGTCACTTATAAGTGGACCCCAAGTGTATTTTTTAATAGAGTAAATTGCAGTTTGGGCTAGGTTTTTTTAACTAATGTTTCACTTTGAACTACCCTCAATCCGATGTTTTCATATAAAACTAAGTATCTTTACATATTTTTTACTTTGGATCATCCCCTCTCAATTTCTCTCTTCTCCTCCTTTGATTTCCCACCGCACCCATGCCGTCTTATCCTTCCACCAATTCGTCGATGACCTCATGGTCGGCAAACCCAAGGTCATCGAGCTGCATGACACGCCCTATGCTCTACGCAGCTGCACAGGCCATCACAGCCAGCCCAGAAGGGACGTGCTGGCGCCCCAGGGGCGATGCCCCACGACCTGCCCCATTATGATGTTCGTTGCTGCTGACGGCACCAGTGACCAGGGCATGATTGCCATGGTTGAGGAGGAGAAGAGAAAGAGAGAGAGAGGGTGGTCCGAAGTGCAAAATATGTAAGCATCCCTAGCTTTATTCAAAAACATTGGATTGGGGTGGAACATTGGTTAAAAAACCTGACCCAAACTATAATTTACTCTTTTTAATTCAATATATTTGATGACTGGGCTGCCACGTAGATATCATATCAGTGAGAACCATCGTCAATACTGTCGAGGGGGTCATTTTGTACGGTTTTAATAGTTAGAAGAGTCGACGTTTTTATGTTTGAGGGTACAAATCAGATTCGACATAGGAATCAAATTAAAACTTTTTTGCACCTGTGAATATCTGCAATTCTGCATCGCATCAGCTGCACTCCTGCGCTATATGTTCAGTGTGCAGAAGATCGTCGTCATCAGCTTCTAACCCTTAACTAAAATTAGCAGCATCGGTTCTTCTTGGATTGGAGAATTTTCCAAGAAATTTATTGGGAATCAAACTTATTTATGCATAAATCTTGTAAAATTCTTGAGTTTCTAAAAAGCCTTAATTTTAATTTGCTAGGACTTTCTCTAAGTTACATTGTTTCCGCAATAGTACTAAGATAAAGACTGCAAGTTATCCATGCCAGAGTTATGATAGATACGCAATATGACACTAGTTTTTCTTTACAGAAAGTTTCCTACTGTGCTATATATATTAAATAGATATGTATACAAAATATTTACGAGGACAATCACATAAGGATATCGCTATTATTGCCAATTGGATTTGTCTACTTCTTTTGCCCTATGCAAATATATGGCAAAGCCATCTCTAAATCTTCTTTTCCACAGATGAATAGAAATGTGGACATTATTGAAATTATTACCATTTCTTTAAGTCCAAATATTCTAGCATGTTATCCCAATGACAATATGACATTAGTTGGTAATGCCATATATCTCTTCCTTAGTAAGATAGGATAGAGATACAAAGCAGATGTACAAGTTACCAGGTGCCCGATAATGCAGCTGATTGGATGAAAACACTAGAGTACCCTGTCAAAGATTTATGATATTTACAACTAAAACACACACACAAAAATGAAAAGGAACTGAAAAATGCCTCTTAATTAAGAGGAGCAAATCTCATAGGTATGTATACGCTCTTATAACAAGGACTTGAATACATGAGTAGGGCCATTGTTTTGATGTTTCAGCTTGTCTTTTTTCTCTAGAAATCCTCACATCGAGCAGGACGTGTAGGGAAAAGACACGGTTATAAACTGTTTATTAATTAATTCAAAGTCATAGCCGGTTGGATATAAGTTACCTATATCTTCAATCTTTTAGCTTCTTAAATGATAGGCTAGCCCTCTCTTTAATGATTCGCCTAAAAATATAATCTTTTTGTATGGATGAAAACCAATAATGTCAACGTATCCATGGTATACCCCTTAACCCTATCTTCATTGTCAAGAACATTTTCATCGTCCAAGATTCATTCAAACTTCTCCAATGCCGCTTCCTTGTTGGGTTCACCTTTAACCTTCTTTTGTCCAGTGCTTCCATGTTGTCATCTTCATATGTACAAGAATTCTTAAGGTAGTTGATATCCTGTAAAATCCATGGGCCTATACCTTGTTGATTAATACACCCAAGCAAAATATGTTTCATGTCCTTGTCATGTTTAAGCTCCCACTTCATTTCGCTACATATTTCATCAAGAATCTACATTTTAAGACATCTGTCTTTAGATAATGCAAGGTATACACCCTTTTTTGACCTTCCAAGATAAAAGTTGAGGTATCTGTCAGAGTACTCTGGTGGTTTAATTACTTGGTACTTGTCATCATTTGTCAAATATAATCTTCTAGTGTATGAAAAATCAAAATCAAACCATCATACTTAAAGTGTAAGTAGAAATATAGAATAGATAGATACCTGGTAACAAAATTAGTCTGACAATGCATGTTATGAAAATAGATGCACAACAGAGACACGAATTTTATGTGAAAAACTCTTGCGGGAAAAAACAACGGGCGCTGATCGACAATGATCACTATTGAGGAGTTGATTACAAACATAGGAAAAATAACAATGGAAACGTCACCCCTTCCCGTATGACTTACAAGAGTATATATAAGAGATAAAGGAAAGACACCTAATATGAAACGACATGGAGTGCTACTAGAAAACTAATCCGAATATTATTGGCCTAAATTCGAATCACTATTTAACAATGTCCACCTTAAGACAAATGTCCTCTTGTAGCATAAAAATCATCAATCACCAAAAATACCTTATGTAGGTAAAATCACCGCACGCCAAATAATCTCTAGGACTATACTGTAACACCAACTAAGCTTGAGCAAAACTCAAACTTAGTAGCAGTAATTGGTTTTGTCATCATATCGACTGGGTTATCATGAGTACTTATTTTGCATACCTTACATCATCTTCAGCAATCACACCTCGAATAAAGTGATATCTTACATCAATGTGCTTTGTTCTCTCATGGAACATCTGATCCTTTGTAAGACATATTGCACTTTGCCTATCACATAATATATTAATGCAAGACGTAACTCCACAAAGCTCAGTGTACAGATCTCTAAGCCAAATAGCTTCTTTACAAGCTTCAGAAATGGCCATATACTCTGTTTTAGTAATAGATAAGGCAACAGTTGCTTGCAAACTTGCTTTTCAACTAACAGCACCGCTTCCAATAGTGAAAACATAACCTATGAGCGATCTTCTCCGGCCCAAATTTGCAACAAAATTTGAATTCACGTAACCAACAAGTCCATTTCTAAATTTCTCAAACTGCAAACAAGCACTAGAAGTACCATGTATGTATCGGAAAATCCATTGAACTACTTCCCAATGCTCTTTGCCAGGATTAGCCATGTATCTACTAACAACACTCAATGTATGTGACAATTTAGGACGAGAACATTTCATAGCATACATAAGTGAACCAACTACACTTGAATATGGAACTCTAGACATATACTCAACATTATAATTTGACTGTGGACATAAATCTGAAGATAATCTAAAATGTATAGCTAAAGGAGTACTCACTGTTTTGCATCATACATATTGAAACGGCGAAGAACTTTTTCAATATAACCTTTCTAACTAAGATATAACTTGCTAGACTGTCTTTCTCTAGTAATTTTCATACCGAGAATTTTCTTCGTTGCACCCAAATCCTTCATCTCAAACTCACTACTCAATTGTGCCTTTAACTTTGCTATCTCTGATTTGTCTTTTGCAGCAATCAACATATCATCGACATAAAGAAACAAATATATGGCTGAACCATCAACAACTTTGAGATAAACACAACTATCAAAATTGGATCTTCTGAATTTATGAGAAAGCATGAAGAGTCAAATATCTTATATCACTATCTAGGTGACTGCTTCAACTCATTAAGAGATTTCTTCGACCTACAGACTAGGTTCTCTTTTCCAGGAACAACAAAATATTCAGGTTACTTCATATAAATGGCTTCTTCTAACTCCCTATGTAAAAATGCAGTTTTAACATTCATTTGCTCTAGTTCATAATCATGCATTGCAACAATACTGAGTAAAGTATGAATTGAATTATGCTTCACAATAGGGGAAAGGATATCATTGAAATCAATACGTGGAATCTGGCTATAACCTTTAGCAACTAACCTTGCTTTGTACCTTGCCTCATCAGTTAGAGATATACCTTCCTTTCTTTTGAAGATCCACTCGCAACGGATAGATTTCTTCTCCTTTGGCAATTTCATCAATTCTCAAGTATGATTCTTTTCAAGCGACTCCATCTCATCATGTATGGCAGTTATTTATTTATTGCAATCATCAGAAATAATAGCCTCAGAATATGAAGAAGGTTCCGCATTACCTTCAATTTTCTCTGCCACACTCAAAACATAAGCAACTATGTTCGTTTCTTCAATGTATCTTTGAGAGGGTTTAGTATTTCTCTTGGGCTTATCTTTTGCAATAGAATGTTTCGACGACTGCTCAACAGTAGACGAATCTGAATCTTCACTAACAGGTGCATCTTAGTTAATAGCAACATCTTCTTTTTCTAATGCATGGCCTGAACTGATCAAGTGCTCCACCTGCATACTTGCTTTCTACTGACTCTCAACAGGAACATTAGTGGAAGGTTGATCATGTAACATAACTGATTCATGGAAGACAACATTTCTACTAATCACAACATTTTTAGTTTTAGGACACCATAATTTATAGCCTTTCACACTAGAAGGATAACCAAGAAAAATACACTTAATAGCTCTAGGCTTTAATTTATCATTATCAACATGAGCATAAGTAATATAACCAAATACTCTTAATTCTAAATAATTTGCTGGGGAACCAAACCATATCTCAATTGGAGTCTTCTTATCAATGACATAACTAGGTAACCGATTAATAAGATAACAAGCAGTGGAACGGCTTCCGTCCAAAACTGTTTAGGCAAACCTTTATTAGACAACATGCAACGGGATTTTGACATAATTGTCCTGTTCATACACTCAGCTACGCCGTTTTGTTGAGGTGTGTGGGGAACGGTGTAGTGACGCACAATGTCTTCAGACTTGCAATATGAATTAAATATCTTAAAACAGAACTTCATCCCATTATCAGTACGAAATATTTTTACCTTCCTTTCAGTTTGTCTTTCAACAATAGTCTTCTACTCTTTAAACACATCAAAAGCTTGATATTTGTGCTTCAAGAAATAAGGCCAAACTTTTTTGCGAATAATCATCAACGATAGTCATCATATAATGAGTACCTCGAAAAGATGTCTTACGAGTAGGCCACTATAAATCAGAATGCACATAATCAATAATCATCAACGATAGTCATCATATAATGAGCACCTCGAAAAGATGTCTTACGAGTAGGCCACTATAAATCAGAATGCACATAATCAAGAATACCTTCTGTAGTATGTGTAGATGTGTTGAACTTCATCCTCTTGTGCTTGCCAAAAATACAATGCTCATAAAATTTCAGCTTCCTGATGCCTTGTCCATCTAGAAATCCTCGTTTGCTCAATTATGCCAAACCAATTTCACTCATATGCCCAAGACGCATATGCCAAAGATTAGTAGCATAGAATTAGATAATGAATTTGAAACTGTAGCAATATGACCTAATATAGTTATACCTCGTAGATAGTATAGGTTGGTAGTTTAATATCAGCTTTTATCACAACAAGAGAGCCTTTGGTTACTTTTAAAATTTCGCCTCCACCGGAATATTTATACCTTTTGCGATCAAGAGTACATAAAGAGATGAGACTTCTCTTTAAATTTGGTATATGCCGCACATCTGACAATATTCTGATATAATCATCAAATATCTTGATCTGAATTGTTGCAATACCTGCAACCTTGCATGGCGTATTATCACACATCAAAACAGTACCAGCTTGCACAGACTCATAGGTGGCAAACCAATCTTTATTCGGGCACATATGATAGGTGTAACCAATATCAAGAATCTACTGGTCACTAGTTTGTACACAATCAACATAAGCAACAAGTAATTCTACACCAGATTTATCATCAGTAACAACTACGGCTTTACTTTCCTCTTCTTTATTACCTTTTGGTCTATAACTTCCGGTTCTCTTATCTTTGTTCTGCAGCTTCCAACATTCAGAAATACCATGTCCATCTCTCTTGCAGTATTTGCATGACTTATAACTGCCTTTGGACTTTGATCTCCCACGGTAGCTACTTGAACTTTTATCGCTTGATTGGTTCTTTGTGTTTTTCTCTTGTTGCCTGCCCCGAACTGCCAAGCCTTCTACTTGTGAACTTGAACTTTCAGAGGGTACCATTTTCTTTATCTTTTCTTTGGCATGCAAAGCTTCATAAACTTCTTTCAAAGTTAAAGTATCACAACTGTAAAGAATAGTACCTCTGAAATTTGCATATGAGCTAGGCAATGAACACAATAGAATAAGGCCTAGAACCTCCTCATCATACTTTGTCTCCATAGACTCAAGGTCAGCACTTGAAAGTGGAGAGATGATCCATCACAAACTCATCATCTTGCAACTTATGCAAAAATAAGTTTTGCTTCAGGTGCATCTTACTGGTCAAATCTTTTGTCATGCAAATCTGTTCTAGTTTCAACCACAGCTCAATGGATGTCTTCTGTTTAAGTACCTTCTGCAAAATAATCTTAGATAGATGAAGATGAATATATGCTATAGCTTACGATCCTTTTTTTCTCATCGTCGGACCAATCCTTAATCCTCTTGTCAAATCCAGATAACGTATCATCGAGGTCTTGCTGTGCAAGAACGGCTCACATCTTCACTTGCCATAGTGAGAATCTTGTGTCTCGGTCCAGGAGTGGTAGATCATACTTCAAATTCGCCATGGGAATTAATCCTGAATCTGCTGGTAAGAAGTTGGTGTAAACCTAACAGAAACGCGAAACTCTGGGTACACTTCTGTGTGCACGAAGCAAAGAACGTAGATCTTCCTGGTACATAAGCTTGAATGTGTGTTGCAATTTTCACCGGAAAATATTCACCACTGTATGGTGTCAGGAGCCCTTCGATGGATTTTCTTTTCTTTTCACCTCAGGAACCATGCGCTGGATGGTAGATTGATTTATGCTGCTGCTTCCTCCCGACGTGTGTGTTGCTGCGCAGGCGTGGTGGATTGCAGATGGCTTCTGCTTTCTCCTTTGCGTGCAGCTACATCACCTTTTTCCCCTAGCGCAAATACACCGACTCTCCGTCGGACTTGATAAGCCAACAAAATTATTCGGCGGCAGAAGATCGATCTTGTCGAGGGCGAGGGCAACTCGATCTCGGTGACAGATCGAATTAGGCTTTGTTCGTTGTGGTAAGTTCCCAACTCACCCCATTTATTTTTCACGCGCACGTTTTTCAAACTGCTAAACGGTGTGTTTTTTTGCAAAAAGTTTCTATATGAAAGTTGTTTTAAAAAAATCATATTAATCCATTTTTCAAATAAAAATTAGTAAATACTTAATTAATCATGTGCTAATGAGTCGCTCCGTTTTTCGTGCGAAGGAAATTTCTTCTCAACTCATACAAACAAACACACCCTTAGTCGATGACGAACTCAACAGAACTGGTGGCGTGGTAGATCGAATCTCCAATGCTTTGATACCACTTGTTATAAAAATAGATGCACAACGGAGACACGAATTTTACGTGGAAAACCCTTGGGGGGAAAAAACCACGGGCGTTGACTGGCAATGATCACTATTGAGAAGTTGATTACAAACGTAGGGGAAAAAACAAAGGGAGTATATATAAGAGATAAAGGAAAGACACTTAATAGAAAACGACATGGAGTCTTACTAGAAAACTAATCTGAATATATTATAGGCCTAAATTCGGATCATATATTTAACAATGCACATAGAGTGCTCCTTGCCAATACACTGCATTCATCCTCTGATCCGATGACCATGCCGATCGCATGTCAACAACAGTGCTCGCTGCTTCTTCTCCTCCTTCGCGGGCAAGACTCCTCTCTTGCCACAACCCAGTTCTTGACGAGAAGACTCGAATGGCAAACGATGCCGGTGGCCTAGTCGACGCCTCCAGCACGGGGTCCATTTTGTGTCTAAGCTTGTCGTATAGATAATCGTTTGTGTTAATAGCAAAATTTGGTAAAGATACGCAAGGATGAAGCTAGGAACGAAGTGGATTCGAGGAAAAAAGATTGTTTCTAAAAACAGAGTAGCGCATTGGCTGGAAGCCGTATCGGCCGACACAGAATCAGACTCGGTCAGCCAATACAGGCAACACAGGTTCATGTCAAATTCGGGAAGGAACTTGAAAGTATTGCCAAACAAGGACTGAGTCCAGAAGAGACAATTGTATCTATTAATTTGGAATAAGAGTTAGTTGTTTCCTTTTAAGATTTCGTGGTAAGAGTCCACCTAGGGACTTGTTTGTTTATTTTGTAATTAGGCAAGTTTTGAGTCGTGTTCGACATGGACAAGGTTTGTATGTTCAGGTATAAATATATTCCCAGGGACTTGTAAAAAATTAACAACAGTTCAATACACTCTCGGCGCATCGCCACAACTTTAGTTTTACTTTTTGACGAGTTCCTGTTTCGAGTTGGGCTGCATCGGTTTCAATCTCCAATAAGAGGTATGGCTTGTCACAATGGCTTGTATCGGTGGATTAGCGCATCGTTTTAGATGTTCTAATCTATTTTGTACAATCACTGGATATCATATATCAGTCTAATTCGATGACTCGATTTATTTGTATCGGCCAAGCCTTTTTCAAGATTTTATCGATATCGGCTAAATCGTTCTATCGGCTTAGACTGGTTAAGGTATCCACCACCTTGAAAATCAATCGAGAGCTTGATTGTTTAGATTTTATACTTCTTTTTATACTTAGTGCTGTATCAATTGGGTTTGACCTACTAAGTCGTGATCAGAATTATAAAAGCTAATTTGCTTCTTGATTGCTAATAAGGGTAGAATCGGAGTTTCAATCGATCTTACCTGGTATAACTGTTTCGCATTTATTAATCTGCTTTACATGTTATATTTGCCATCTTATACAAGCGTATCAATCTTTTAAATTTGTTAAGCTTGTTTCAAATCTCACACTACCATCGGTTAAGTCTGATCCGTCGAGGTTGAAACTTGTTTAACATATTTGATCAAGGTTGATATTCTTATATAAGGCTGTATTGGAGTTTTAGTTGATACGTTATCAAAAGTACCCTAAACATCTTATCGGCTATGAAGCAGGTTTATGTAATCATTGATTTATCTGATCTTGATTATAAGTAATTAATACTGTGTTGGTTAGGTCTGATCTATAATTGATTGTACCTAAGAGAAAGATTAAATGAGCAATTACATGATATTTACTTTTACAGCCGATCATGATTGTTTCAGGTTTAATCTATAATGTCTATCCATCAGCTAGTTATTTAGGTTTTATAATCATATGATAACTTACTTTAAAAGACATCATTCTAATGTTGTATCGATTGGGTTCGACCTATAAGATTGAATTTGTTAAGAAAAAGTTGTCTATGATTATACTTAATCTAAATCTAGTTTATGAGTAGCATCTTTCACTTTATAGCCGATTCAGTCTGTGCATCGGCTAAGTTTCTACGATACGTCATCGGCCCACCAGCCAATCAGTTATCGTTTACTAACATTGTTTTATTGTATATCTTGTTGGTTGCAGGATCAAACCAACTGGCACGCCCTGAACCCGAAAGCAAGATTTGGGCCTGCACTGGACCTAAGCAGAATTCCCAGGCCACCGTGTTTTCTCATCAAATGTTTGGCCCATGCTTTCAGCGGAAAGATGGGATCAGAAACCCCTCATTGTGTTGCGGAGACATGGCGGGATCGAAGACGAGGTAGGGGACATGGTAGCAATCCATCTCCTCGCGCGGCGGCGAGCATGGGGGCAATCGAGCCCACCATCGCATGGCTGGGTTAGCACGTACTCGGCGTCCTCGATTAAGAGGGGCCCGTTGCAATGATCCTTGATTCAGTACTCTCTAGATCTATAGGTGGTGGAGGGCAGGAAGTCGAGATCACCGGAGATGGTGGCGGCGGCGCCCAACGAGGGACGGCGGGCAAAGAACTCCGAGCTCCATAGGTAGTAGAAGTTGAGGAAGATGCCGGCGAGCGAGCGCGGGATGAGGTCTGCGGCGCGTAGCAGGCGACAGTCGTCGATGAGGCCGCGCCAGGGCTTGCAGAAGCAGCGGGACGTGGCAAGGCAGCGCGGTGTGAGGCGGCAGAGGAACTCCACGAGAAGGTCGTCTGGCAACGCCGTCGCCGCCACCATGCCCTCGTTCCTGTTGGGGCGGTGGATCGATCGGAGGCAAACGCTCTTGTTCTTCTACTCCCCAATTCGATTCCTCGATTGCCTGGTCGCCTGCCGAGGAGGTCGATCTAGTGTAGCGGCTACCTAGGTGCAGCACTACTCCGCAGTGGGATGGATCGCGAATCGGATCGAGGCAGAGGCGATGCAAGGAGACGGTTGTGTGGTGCACAGATCGATAGAGAGCTTAGGGTTTCTTTGGTTAATCCTCAAGAGGAAGGATTGGAGGGAATTGGGAGGAATAATTTTACACCGCACTAGTAGAATAAATCCCTTCTAAATACTTCTCAATCCTACCAGTGAAATAAATCCCTTTTAAATCCTCCTTAATCTTTTTGTGGGAGGGATTAACCGAACAGGGCCTTAACTGGAGCACGATATGGGTGGGGGATTTATGATTTATTAGCGACGAGGTGGAGAGGACAAGAGGGAGGCGATTCGCGCGAGGCCGTGTTGGAACTTGGAAGTCGAGTCCAAGTCGAATAAATGAATGAACACTACCACGATAATGGGCTGGTTGGCGGGCAAACGCTCGCTAGGCATGCATGGGCCATCATGGGCTCAAAATTCCTGGACAAACTCGCGGTTGACAACCTAAAATAAATTGCATTAGAAAAGTGATAGGAAAGCTTCTTGTCAACGTCTAATCCTCCTCAAATTAGCAGCATCTATGCTTAGAGTAGGCCAAATGGACGGTCCGGCTCAGCACAACATGGTCCCGCTGGTGGCACGGCCTGCTAAGGCACGACCTGTTAGGCACGACAATTGTAGCGGGTCATGCCGTGCCGGCCCACGTGCAAGGCCTCAGCCCAAGCATGGCCCAAGGAGGTGTTGGGCCGTGCCGGGCCAGCACGGCTACTGTTGTGGCACGTGGGCCGGTAGCCGGCCCACCAGCACACGTGGCCCATAAAAAATTGAAATTTGAGGGGAAAAAGCAGAGAAAATATAATATGAAGGAAAAATGGATAAAGATAGGACAAATGTGAGAAAATTTAGGAAAAATAGGAAATATATCAGAAAAATATATGGTAAAAATAGGATAAATGTAGAAAAAAATAAAATATATGAGAAATATAAGGGAAAAATTAGAAAAATGTTGGAAAAATAAATGGGCCAGCTGGGCCATGGTCGTGTCGGCCCATCGACAGGCATGCCGTGCCGTGTCGGCCCGTGGGCTAAGGTGCTGGCCCAAGCACGACACGGGCAAACAGGTCGTGCCGGCACAGCCCATAGGCCGGCTTGCCGTGCCGTGCCTGGGCCAACTATAGTAAGGCCGTGCCCGGGCTGGCCTAGCATAGCACGACCCATTTGGCCAGTGTGCTTCATCCATCCTCATGAAATTTGTAGAGGCATCTGCAGTGTTTCCTTAACAGAAGTACTACATATTTGCTTTACAAATGGAATAAGAGAACTAGACTTGATGCAGATGTTTATGTAACAAACTAGTAGTCAAAAGATGAACGCTGTTATGCTTAGTACCGGTCAAAGATTATATTCCATTCTCTCTGTTTCGTATTATAAGTCGCTTTAATTTTTTTCTTAGTCAAACTTACAGAAACATATTGCAACATTTACAATATTTCATTAAAACTAACTTTTAATATGTTTCAATAATATATTTATTTTGTGTTAAAAATATTTCTATATATTTCTATAAATTTGATCAAACTTAAAAAAAGTTTGAGTAGAAAAAAGTCAAAGCGGCTTATAATATGAAACAAAGGGAGTATATATGGTACTCACAACTAAAAACCAAAAAACCTGACATTTAATGTGCCTCCAAACAGTACAAGAAGTTGTATAGTGAGTTTTTTTAAAAAAATATTGTAATCCTTATAAAAAAATCCGAAAGAATATGCATATCAATTAAATTCAATAAATAACTCATATTTATGTGTTATTTCTTGCCGTTAAAAATAATGTTTATTTTTTTAGTATATAAATACCATACCTTCCGTTGTGTTTTATTGTTCTACTTTGTGATTATATTCTTATTTTAAGGTCGGTTGGTAACTTGGTTCTACCTTGTGATTATATTTCTAGTTAGTGTTGTCGGAGCGGTGGGTGCCGATCTTAAAGAAAGCGGCGACATGGTAAACAAGATTGGGGAAGAGAATGAGATCAACGGAGGAGGAGAGAGGAGCCTACTTCCACGAACACCGGCGAGCTCATCCCCTCATTTGCAAGATCAATGGCCATCCTCGACCGTCTCCAGTGCCCTTCTTCGCTCGGATCGAGGAGCCGCACCGCCTGGACCGTTCGCCAACCTTGGAGCTCGGTGGGGGTCATATTGACCGCCGTGGTGGCCTCCTCGCCACCAACGCGGCCTCATCAACTCATCTATCGCTGCTCGACACCCGTTTGGAGTGGTGGAAGAAAGGGATTCGGAGCGTCTATCTCAATTTGTGACGCTGGAGGGGGTAGAGAAGAGTGAGGGTGCCACCGCCACTAGACCTGTGCTGAGCTCACTGCATGGGACATGGAAGACACAATTAGGAGAAGAGGAGAGTGGGAGGTTATCACCGCCAGATCTATGCCAAACTCATCGTCGAGGATAGAGGAGACGCTAGAATACAAAGAGGAGAGTGATGGAGCCAAAGGTAGGGGAGGCGACGCCGTAGACACATAGAGAGGAGAGGTGGAAGGGAGAGGTGGTGCTAGAGGAGGTGGAGCATCTGCATCAGACATGTTGGTGACTCGGTTGGGAAGCTGGGATTTGGAGGAGATACGAGAGTAAGGTGGGAAGAAGAGTAGGGAGTGACTGACGGTGGGTCCTACAACAGATTAAGGGTACATATATACTTATTTTTATTGTCATAGGGTCTATAAAATATAAAGTATAAAAGTTTCAATTTTGACTCAGTAATTAAAAAATATTATAAAGACCGTCACACAAAATTTTCAAGGGCTGAATTAAAAAGAATTCTTAGCATAGTCTCCATTTTCAGAAGTGTGGTCTATGTGTCACCTTTGCTTTTATGGCATTTGGTGGTTTGGCCTCAACAGGTCACTAGGGTCCTCACCTCCGATCTGGCCCACCAGCCACCAAGGGTGCCTGTCTGGCGCTAGCAAAACCGTGCTGCTCTGCAGGTTGCTCAAGCCTGTTTGTGGAAGCTTCTGACAACTGATAACAAACAATCCACTTTTTCGTTCAGATTGTAAGAAGTTATAGTTGTAGAAATCCAGAAAATAAATTAAAAGTCAGAAGTTAAGAAACCTAGTTTTTTCAGATTCTCAGAAGCTGGCTACTAATCAGTTGTTTTTTTCCTCACTTTGGTTGGGGATTCCTTTGTCATGGCGTGGGCAGGGTTCATGAGGAGCCGTATTTGAGGATCTGGGCTGCAACATCAGCTAAGGAGCGCGTCGACCCTGTGCTTTGTCCATTCGTCAGCCTTTTTCCCTTCGTTGCAGATCCAGATTGCAAATCAAAACGCAAAAGAGTATCTCCAGTTGAACAAATGAATACTCCGAACAGTTCAGACTGAGTTACTCAACATTTTCCTCCAACCTATTTACTTCTATTTACTTCAAAGAAAATTTTGTCGGGAATGATACACGTCTTCTGCTTTAGGATGGACGCAATATGTATTATGAATATCTTCTATATAATCTACAGTCAGTATTTTCCTTTAAATTTATTTGGTTATCAATACTCTTAGGTGATTTACTTCAAAGGAAAACAATGTCGGGAATGATACACGTGTTCTTAGAATGGCTACTGAATATGTGGTTTTCCTTGGAGCATATATTTCTCTTTCATATCGTTCATTTGGTATGAACATCGACATGTTGGTTAAATTAGTGTCAGATGCTACGGAGTTTGACTGATAAGTGGAGTTGGTCCAGTAATCAGTATTATTGCGTAAATAAATGATTAATTTTATGTTGGCTCTTACCATACCAGCCAAATCTGAAGGATAGTTTAGTGGCTCACTTGTGACAGACAGTGCGTAGATCAGAAGCACCCGACCAATTCACAGCTGCATCACACTAGCTAAATGCCCCTGTGTTGTACATTACTTTTGTTTTTGTTACAAGGAGCATTTGGCAGTGTTCACGCCTGCTAAATTCTAGAATTAAGTCATACATTGACAAATATACACCACGATTTCATCTCAACCTGTGTGATTTGTGGTTCAGAAGGCTAAATAAGAAGAAAACAACATTTGAAAGGTCAATTGTTCGTTATTAAATTTGTGTATTATTTCTTGACAATACAGCTTGGAGGAGGTGGGTGCGGCAGATTCGTCGTCTCAACCACTAACCTTCTCTAGGCTTAGTTTTTCACCCTATCTTTCCAACTCACCACTTCTTTTTTTTTCACGCGTACGCTTTTCAAACTACTAAACGGTGTATTTTTTTTTGTAAAAAGTTTCTATACAAAAGTTGCTTAAAAAAATCAAATTAATTCATTTTTGAAAAAAAATTAGCTAATACTTAATTAATCACGTGCTAATGAATCGTTTCGTTTTTCGTGCGCACAGTTGGTCTTGGGAAAACGCTGAAACGAACAAAGCCTTAGAGTATATATAAACTGATTTTCTAATATGTGGCTTATTGACTTGTGTTGCTGTCAGGATATTATGCCAATGTAATCTTTGCAAGGAAAGACTGGCGAGTCTGAGTGAGTGGGACTGTGGGAGAGACATATTGGTTTAAGCAAGAAGATGAATTTTAAAATTAAGTGCCATTGGTACCATGGTACGTCAGTACGCCCATACAATTGGTTCATTTATCTGAAAGTTGGTCGACAATGATCGCTAAACTTTCATATTTTCACCCACATGATGATCTATTACTTCTGCCGTTTTCAGATCGGTGCTCTAAGAATTACAGCTCCAGTTATTGCGGTGTAGGTGAGGATTAATATTAGCTCCATATTTCTACAGCACTTGTCCCTTGGTAATTGGCTGATTGCTGTTTAAGAGCTAATACCATTATACCAGGACCAAGTTTTGACAACAAATATACATTTAAAATTGCCTTCATCTATTGCAATGCATGGGAATGTTTCTAGTCCTTAACAAAAAAGAGCAGCATACTGCTTCTTTCCTTCAGAATTCAGAAGGGACTCGGGCCTCTCTGGATTGAAGGATTTTCAAGGAAATTTCATAGAAAACGAACAAATTTGCGCACCAATCTTGTAAAATTCGTGAATTTCAAAAGAGCCCCTTAAGTCATGCCATGTGTTTCCGCAATAGTAGCAAGGTAAGACTGAGTTATCCATGCCAATGCTAATCAAAGATACGCAATATGACAAGAGTTGGTAATGCCATGTATCTCTTCCTGAAAGTGCATCTAGGCCCCTAGTTATTTTGGTGGTTAATGATAATCCGTTTAGCAAGAACTAATGATTATAATTGAGATTGTGTGAAGGAACATTAGTCCTCCATGAAATGATGTTCGATGCAATATCCTTATGTATGGAGTTTTAATGAAAAGCGGCAAAGAACCTATTGGTAAAATGTAATTTTTCATTTGTTTGTGTCAATAGGAAAGTCGTACTATTAATGGGGATGGTGGATTGATGTCTAGGAATGAGTTAGGTGCTCAAAATCCTTTTTCGAAGTGGTTCTGATTTGTGTTTTTCTCTCCTAGTGTTTTTCGGACTTGTCCGAAAGGGAATTTCGGAATATCTGAAAATGTCTATGCGCCGAGATATGGTACTGGTCATTTGTGGACTTGTCTTAAACTAACTTTTAGAATTTTTGAAAATAACTGTGTGGTGAAAATTGGTTATGGTCATTTTTGGACTTGTCCGAAAATGCAATTCAGAATTTCCAAAAATGAGTACGCAGCCGTTTTCAGCACGGGCCAGTTTTGGATTTGTCCAAAATTGATTTTTGGAATTTCCAAAAATTTGTTTTGCCTCTGTTGATTCTCGGATTTCTCCGAAGTGTCGCAATGTGAAATTTGGTATTGGTGTTTTTTGGAATTTCTAAAAAAGGAAATCTTTATCTCCAATGGGCAGATTTGAGGCCGTGGTTATAAATAGCCTCCTTCCCCTTCAAATCAAAAATTGCTGCTCTTATTGAACATTTTGTGCCATTGGCTTGCAACATTTGAGATCCACTTTTCAGCCTTGTATGCTTGCTTGATTCAACTCTCCACCAATCTTCGAGTTTGGATTTCGTGTGTGTGTGTGTGAAAGTTGTGTTTTGAGTTTGTGTGAGTGCTTGGTGTTGACTTCGTGAAGATTTGTGAACAGTTGATCCATCTCCAAAAGATCCTTGCATCATATTTTACCCTTGGAGATTGGGGACTCCTAGACGATTAAGTGTCAATCTTGAGCCACCGATTTATTTGTGGTTGGCTGGGAGAAGAAGTTTGTGAAGGACGGATCTTACCTTCGAAAGGAACGAGATACCATCAGTGAAAGAAGAAGTGCATTTGTGCAACCTCTAGAGAAAAGGGTTAGCAAAGACCCGGTTCTTTGTAAGCTCCTCAACGGAGACTAGAATTCCCTCAAGGATTCGAACTTCGGGAACACCTCATCTTGCAAGAACCTTGGTGATATCCCCCTCTCCCTCCTCTAGCTTTGCTTGTTTGTGCTGCTATTAATCTAGTTGTTGTTTGTGCTTGCTCCTCATACTTATGGTTAGTTAGATGCCTAGATCTAGTTTACTTTGCACATTTTGCTTGCTTTGTGATTTTTGGAATTTTTGAAAAGCATTTTTCAAAATTTTTGAAAAGCTCCGCTTCCGCATTTACTTAGGTTTTAAATTAGCCTATTCACCCTCCTCTAGGCCTAAGTGACCCCACTACTAGACAACTGATCTTTGCTTGATCGACAAAAACAGCAAATATCTCAGATCTCTTACGAACCGGTGCTAAAGAAGACCTTTAGTACCGGTTAAACCACCCAACGGCACATTGCTATCTTTAGTACCGGTTGATAATACCAACCGATACTAAAAATCATTTTTAGCACTGGTTCACTTTTTGTCAGACGTTGTCAGGCCTCTCGGGATCTTTAATACCGGTTGGTGGTACCAACCGATACTAAAGAACACTTTAATACCGGTTGGTGTCACCAATTGGTACTAAAGATTTTATTGATCTTTAGTAGCAATTGATCTTTAGTACCGATTGGTGACATTAACCGGTACTAAAGATTATGTCCTTCATATAGGTCTTCTTCCTCCTCCAGCCCGAGCCATTGCTGCAAAGTAAAAAAAGGAAGAAGGGAGGTGCTGCCAAAATTTGTTGTGAAAATATTTTGGTGATATTATACAAATCGAAGGGATCTAAAAGATTAGCAACTTCATCATCAATTAATGTATGGTCAACATTTTACATTTATAGCTATGTTTCTATACATTATTCTCTCTAAAAAGATATATGAAAAAAAGATGAGAGAGAAAATTGTTTAGGGAAAATTAGGGTACTTCAAAAAATTAGAAACATTTGGATCAAAATGATTAAAACACGACAACAAAGGAATAATATAGAAAATGAAGATAAAAGAGTAGAAAACTAAGTTCATTTAAAAATCATTAAAATAATTAGAAATAAATAGAATTCATTAAAAATATGGTTGAAATTTTAAAAAACTGTTGAAAATAATTGAAATAAGGATAATACAGGAAAAAATATATTTAAAATTTTTTAAAACTTCTTGAATTTATAAATAATTAACCATGACTCTGTTTAAGTCCATTTAAAACTCATTAAAATCGTTGGAAATAAGAAGAATTCATTAAAACCGTAAGTTTTCAGTTTAATTATGATATTTAAATTATTATATGATTATTTAAGTAGTTTCACTTTCATGGACTTCCTTTACATTTGTTATCTTCTGATGTAGATGAATCGACAATGGATGTACATCGCAGACCAACTGTCGAAGGAGTTTATTGATGGCGTGCATTATTTTTTGAGTGTTGCCAATGCCCACAAGCCTAAGGGTTTTATATGTTGTCCATGAAAATAGTGCAAAAATCAGAATAAGTATTCTACATGAAGAACTCTTTATATCCACTTGTTGGAGTCATGATTCATGTCTAGCTATAATTGTTGGACCTCGCACGGAGAGTCAGGGGTTTCAATGGAAGAAGATGAAGAAGAAGACGACAACATTTTGGACTAGGCTCAATACGATGGATTTGCAGAAAACACAACAAGCGAGGCAGACAGAGCTGTCGAAGAAAACGACAATGCGGATGATCTTGGTCAGATGTTGTGCGACGTAAATAAGGACTACGAAAGTGAAAAGGAGGTCCAAAAATTGGAGTGGATGTTAGCGGACCACAATACGTCCTTGTACCCAGGTTGTGAACAGGGGCACAAAAAGTTAGGTACCATGCTAGAATTCTTGCAATGAAAGACAAAAAATGGTGTGACTGACAAGGCATATGACGAGTTATTGAAACTCGTAAAGTATATTCTTCCCGAGAGAAATGAATTGCCCGAAACAATATACGAAACTAAGAAGGTAGTCTGCCATCTAGGACTAAAAGTCCAGAAGATACACGCATGTCCGAATGATTATATCCTCTATCGTGGTGAGGAGTACGAGAACCTAGAAGCATGCCCAGTTTGTAAGGCACTACGATACAAGATTAGACGAGATGACCCAGGTGATGTTGACGGACAACCTTCGAAGAAGAAGGTTCCTGCTAAGGTGATGCGGTATTTCCCTATAATACCACGGCTAAGGCATTTGTTCAGGTACAAAGCGCATGCTAGAATGATGTGTTGACACGCAGAAGAATGTAAACAAGACAGGATGCTGAGACACCCCGCCGATGGGTCACAGTGGCGAAACATCGACAGAACATTTCAAGACTTCAGAAAGGATGCACAGAACATAAGGTTCGGTTTAAGTACGGATGACATGAATCCATTTGAAGAAATGAGCAGCGGTCATAGCACTTGGCCTGTGACTATGTGTATCTACAACCTTCCCCCTTGGTTATGCATGAAGCGAAAGTACATGATTATGTTGATTATTATTCAAGACCCAAAGCAACCTGGTAACGACATTGATGTGTACTTAAGACCATTGGTTGAAGATCTGAAACTGCTGTGGAAGAAAGAAAATGTTCCTCTGTGGGATGAGAATAAACAGGAGCAATTTAACCTATGAGCGTTGCTGTTCATAACCATTAACGATTGGCTTGCACTTAGCAACCTATGCGGACAATCAAACAAGGGGTATAAGGCTTGCACCCACTATATGAATGATACTGGCAGTACGTATTTGAACCATTGTAAGAAAGTTGTGTGCATGGGCCATCATCGATTTCTTGTTGCAAGCTACCCTGTACGAAAGAAACGCAAACATTTTGAAGAGAAGGGAGACCACCGTACTAAGCCTAAATATCGTAATGGAAAAACCGTGTTTGCTATGGAGAAAGATCTGAAAATAGTATTTGGAAAGGGACCTAACAACCTACCTATAGCAAGTGAAGATGGTCACGCGGCGATGTGGAAAAAGAAGTCTATTTTTTGGGAGTTACCCTATTGGGGAGTCTTAGACATCCGCCACGCAATCGACGTGATGCACCTTACTAAGAACTTTTGCGTCAACCTGCTAGGCTTCCTTGGTGTATATGGGAAGTCGAAAGATACACTTGAAACACGTAATGATCTAAAGCATATGAAACAACGGGACGGCCTTCATCCGGAACCAAAGGAGAAAGGAAGCTATTACTTGAGTCCAGCCAGCTACACTTTGAGCAAGGCAAAAAAGGAAAGTATGTTCAAATGCTTGGACAACTTCAAGATACTGTCTAGATACTCCTCGAATATAAAAGGAATAATTAGCATGAAAGAGAAGAAGTTCACAAACCTAAAGTCTCATGACTGCCACGTGTTGATGATACAGCTACTTCCTGTTATAATTCGGGGTATCCTTCTTGATAATGTCCGGATAACAATAACAAAGCTATGTGCTTTCCTGAACGCAATTTTGCAGAAGATCATTGATCCAGACAGATTAACAGTCGTACAAAATGATGTGGTGCAATGTCTTGTCAATTTTGAGATGATCTTTTCACCATCCTTCTTCAATATAATGACACATCTTTGATGTCACCTTGTCAAAGAGATCGGTATTCTCAGTCCTGTGTACCTACACAACATGTTCCCTTTCGAGAGATACATGGGCGTTCTAAAAAAGTATGTTCATAACCATTCTCGTTCGGAAGCAAACATCGCCAAGGGGTATGAAACAATGGTGGTCAGATCATTCAGTTCTGCGTAGAATTTATTGAATACCTTCGTCCAATCAGAGTCCCCGAGTCAAGCTATGAGGGGAGACTACGGGGAAAAGGGGACTCTTGGAAGGAAAGCAATAATGACTATAGACAACGATTTATTCCGTAAAGCACATTTCACGGTTTTGCAACAATCTTCTTTGGTGGCTCCTTAAACAAGGACACCCCTTACTCACGCAACGATCATAGCGAAGGAATATTCGTTAGGAGAAAGTACATGAGGTCAAACATCACGTTGTAAATTATTTTTAATATATTGAAGATCTCTCTGTTTCAATTGATTCATATTTGACCTAGGTTGGTGTATGAACGATGTAAATTATATTTAATATATTCTCCTTATTTTTATAATTTTATTTTATTTTTAATACACTTAATCGGACATGGGTTAATTATATATGATTTTTCAAATTTTATAACAATTTTCAACATATTTTAAATGTTTTCTTATTATTTTTATGATTTTATTTTTTTAATGCACTTAATCGGACATGGGTTAATTATATATGATTTTTAAAATTTTATAACAATTTCTACATATTTTAAATATTTTCTCATTGTTTTTACGATTTTATCTTGTTTTTAATGCACTTAATGAGACATGGGTTAATTATATATGATTTTTAAAATTTTATAACAATTTTCAACATATTTTAAATGTTTTCTCATTATTTTTACAATTTTATTTTATTTTTAATGCACTTAATCGGGCATGGGTTAATTACATATGATTTTAAAAGTTTATAACAATTTTCAACATATTTTGAATGTTTTCTAATTGTTTTTAGGACTTTATTTTATTGTTAATACACTTAATTGGGCATGGGCTAATTATATATGAATTTTCAAATTTTATAACAGTTTTAAACTTTTTCAAATGTTTTATCATTATTTTTACGACTTGATTTTATTTTTATTGAACTCAATCCAGCATGGGCTAATTATATTTGATTTTTAAAATTTTATAACAGTTTTAAACTATTTCAAATGTTTTCTCATTATTTTTATGATTTTCTTATAATTTTTACTACACTTTTTAATGCGGTTTATTGGGTTAAAGTTAAATACTACTGTTTTATACCTACTTTTAATGAACTTAATTTGGCCATGGTTAAGTTTTTATGTTTTTAGTCCCAGTTGTTATCCAAAGCTGGAACAAAAAACAAACTAGAAATAGCGGGAAATGATCTTTAGTTCCGGTTGGTAGCACCAACCGGGACTAAAGATATCTTTAGTCTCAGTTGGTGAGAACAACCGGGACTAAAGATAGGATCTTTAGTCCCGGTTGTTGACCGCAACCGGGACTAAAGCTATCTTTAGTCCCGGTTTGTGCCATCAACCGGGACTAAAGAAATTTGCATATATATAGGCGCTTCATCTTCTCCGATCTCCACACTTAGCAGTTTCGATCTCATCTCTCATCGCCGCGCGCGGATCTCCATTGTCTTCGATCTCCCGCCGTCATCGCCGCCCTCACAGCCGCCACCACCGTCGTCGCCGCCCTCACCGCCACCACTGTCATTGTCGCCATTGGCGATATCCCGCCGTCGTCGTCGCTGCCCTCGCCGTTGCCACTGCCATTGTTGTTTCGTCTCCTTCAAGGTTCGGCCACATCTGTTTCCCGCCAGCCATCTCTCCACCTTCACCTCTCACTCCTCCGACGACACGCTGTTCTCCCTCCACCTCGCTCCTCCTCCGCTGCTGCCTCCGCCATTGCCACTGCCGCCACCGCCACCGGCACTGCCGAATGACCGACCGACCAAACGACTGACGGACCGAACGAGCGAACGAATGAGAGAACGACCGAACGAGCGAACGACCGACTGAACAAACGAGTGAACGTATGAGCGAACGAGCGAGCGAACGAACGAACGAGCAAGGGAACGAGCGAACGAATGACCGAACGACCAAACGAGTGTACGTATGAGCGAACGATCGAACGAGCGAACGGCCAAGCGAACGAACGACCGAACGAGGGAGTGAACGAACGAGCGAATGAACGAACCATGTTCTCTAGTGCTCTGTTCGTTCGCTCGTTCGCTCGACGTTCGCTCATCCAAGGAGGTACTAGTTCAAGATATTGGCTAAGCACAAGCACTCGGGTCTTTCATGGTTGAACACAAACGGATAATTTTTAAAACAAATTTTGTCTTGACTCCTATGCATGGGGAGTCAAGACAAAATTTGTTACAGAAATTATCCGTTTGTAGCCATGAAAGAGCGAGGTGTTTTGTTCACCCAGTATCTTGGATCACTATCTCTGACTTAACGATGTATATGCAAATGTTTTGAATTTAGACTTAGAATTTTAAAAACTTCTACAAATGATTAAAATATAGATAATTTTTGAAAATTATATTTACAACTTGTGTTATGTTTTAGTTGTTCAATGCAAATGTTGTAATTACCTAACGATTATTTTGTTGCTAGGGTTGGACGTGGGCGACTCTCAAGTTAAATTACGTGATTCGAAGGTCGCCAAGCAACATGCTAAGGCAAGATATGTGAACAATTCGATCTGACATGTTAATTCTAATTATATGCATACCTAGTTCAATTAACTATGTGGATATATATAACAATATACATGTATGTTGCATATTTCTTAAGTAAGTGAATTTTAGAAGTTTTTTGTAGTTGTCGACAATGTGGATATATATAACAATATACATGTAGGTTGTATACTTATTAAGTGAATTTTAGAAATTCTTCGTGGTTGTCGACAACATGGATATATATAACAATATACATGTAGGTTGCATATTTCTTAAGTAAATTTTAGAAGTTTTTCATAGTTGTCGACAATGTAGATATATATAACAATATACATGTAGGTTGCATATTTCTTAAGTAGGTGAAATTTAGCTGTTCTTCGTAGTTGCCGACAATGTTGTTATATATAACAACATAAATGTTGGTTGCATTTTTTTCTTAAATAGGTGACATTTAGAAGCTCTTCGTATTTGGCGACAATGTGGATAAAAATAACATTTTCTGTACTATTTAATGTTATGAACAGATGACAGATTGTGATGATGAACAGTTCCTCTTGGACGAGATCAATGAGGGCAACAGCCAGTACTGGGTGGATGAGTAGGGAAACGAGGACTCCAACCAGTATTTAAATGAGAAGGGGATTGAGGAGAGGAATGAGGAAGGGAATGAGGAGGAGAACGAAGATGAGCAACAAGCCAACCAACCGAGCATTGGTACGAAGAGAGCACACGAACAACGAGGTGTCGCGAGGAAGGTGGAGGGGCGACACATCATAACTGAAGTGAACCCAGTTGCCCTCGTCGATGCAACTAGGAAGTTCGTGTCACATAGCGGTTGGGTCATGAGGGATCACGTGCCCATCAGCATACAAAACTGGCACCAAACAAGGTCAACGAGGGGATGTGGAACAAACATATGTCCCAAATATAAAGAAGGACATGCTATGGACCACCATGCTCGAGACCTTCACGATCCCTGAGGTAGATTAGGGCAAAGTGAAGGATTGGACGCTGAAGAAGATGGCCCAACAATTCCAGGGCTATAAGAAAGATTTGAACAACAGATATATCCTGAAGGATCTGACACCAGACTTCGACACATTTCCCAAACTAAAGGATCATTGGGATGCATTTGTGGCCTATAAGACAAGAGAGCAAGGGCAAGCCAAAATAGCGAAGAACAAAGTCAATGCCTCCAAGAAGAAATACTTTCACAGGCTAGGGTCGGGCGGCTACAAGAAGGCAGTGCCCAAGTGGCAGAAAATGGAGGATGCTCTAGCTAGAAGAGGAATCGTTCCGGCCACAATTGATTGGCCTGAACGATCAAAACATTGGTACTATGCTTATAGGGGGACACTGAATCCTGGAGATGGTTCCCTAATATTTGGCGATGACATACGCCAAGCAGCTCACAGTCTCGTGGATGCCCTAGAGGCGTCTTCTGAGAGAAGATTTCATCCGAATAGAGAGAAGGACGAGCTTACGCTCGCACTAAAAAATCTGGAGCACCTAGGACGAACGCGCGAAAAAGACGTGGTTCCATAAAAGTATGGGTTTAAAGAGGACATCCACATGTACCGGAGTCGCATGAGGAGCAAGAGAGATACAGATGCGAAATTGGCAGATCTTGAATTGAAGGTCGCGACCCACGACGCACGGATGCAAGAGGAGGAGGCAAGATAGGTGGACCAATGCTTAAGTGAACAGCGGAGCCAGCAGACCCAGCTGTTCATTCCTCACATCATGGTGAGCCCCTCAGGCAATCGAAGCAGCTGCGCTTCTACAGGGCAAGTAAGGGAACAGAGCATCGACGCTGCAGCAGGGCCAGCTGTTGATGAACCACCTTGCCCCGTGGAGGAAATCACGGGGTGGACACCGTGTGAGCTGCATATTTCCTTTAGGAACATGTCAATCAAGGTATGCTCGTAGTTTTATGATATATGGCTTGTATATTGCGAAAGTTTGTGCATATGTTAATTACTAATTAACCTTGATTCTCGTGAAGGCGGCGGAGGGCATGGCCATACAAGTGGAGCAAGACGAGACGTACCATTGTAGGCCGATTCCACCTCAGTATTCAAAGGTCGAAGTTGAGCTGGTGGTCCCAGGCTTTGAGGATCTCGAGCTGGACATCCCCGGAGGAGACGGAGAGACGAAACTAGGAGAGACAGCCAATGCCATTGTACTATGGTGCAAGCGCTACATCGTGCTTCCCGCACGAGTAGTGGCATCCGTTCCTACATATCCACCACCGCAGCCTCGGTCTCCACCACAACCACGGTATCCTCCGCCGGCACCGTCTCCTCCGCAACCATGGTCTCTTCCGCCTGCACTGTCTTCTCCGCAACTGTGGTCTCCGCCGCCTGCACCGTGTCCGCTGTCTGCACAGTCTCCACCGTTTTCAATGCTGCAACCAGCTGCAAGTACCAAGTGGTCTTGCCAACCTCATCCAGGGCCGTCAAAGTCCACACAAAAAATGAAGAAGCCAAGACTTGACGAGCCAAAACTAGCTGCTCTCAAGAAAATAACGTATGATAGGACAGACGAGGAGATCGTGAGAAAACAAGTGGAGGATCACTTCAAGTCACGGGTTCTAGAGAAGAAGATTCCAATAGACCCGATGACTAAGGCCTTCTTTCAGAAAATGAGTGAACCCACAAAAAAGAACTTACTATCAGACTATGACCACTTAGTTCAAAAGTCCTTTGAAAAAAGAAAAACAAAGGCAAAGGCTATCCCCCAGCTCGGAACGCAAAAAAACAAACGGTTGACCCGATGCCATCGAATCATGACATCAGTTTACAACAATTTATGGCCGATACAAATCTGAACAAGGAACAACTGTTGGGGAAGGCCCCTATAGAGAAAGCAGAACTAAAACACTAGTACGTACTCGCCAAACCACTTGTCAAGCCAGAGTTAGTCTCCAAGCTCTCTACATAGATGTACCGATTCATGAATAGTACATGGATCAATCAGCTAAGGGTAGGATGATGTTCGTGACAAGGGTTAGAAATGATCATTTCTTCTGTGGGACATATGATATGTGGATCCGCTAGGACGATTGCCACGATGTTTACCATCAAGACGCGCTTGACGTCTCGCTTATGAGTTGCTGGGTTCTGTAAGTATCGTTTGATTTAATTTCGTTCATTAGCCTGTCGTATGTGACTTCGAAAATGTAATGTCTTTTTTTCTCCGTAGAATGAAGATTCAAAGATACCATAAAGAAGGATACTTCAAGTGCAGTTTCATGGACTCGTATGTAATCAACGAGAAGACCTTAGAACACTAGCTAGTGGAAGCCGAGAATAACATTTACAAATTCCTGGTGCAGCAACATTTCAACGAGTACATACTATTGCCATACAACACAAAGTGAGTTTTTACCGGCTTTGTAGCAACTTCCTTCTCGTTTTTATAAATTGATATGTATATCATATTTCACAAAATCTGCAGATTCCACTGGGTCCTCTTTGTCATAAATATTACCAGAGGTCAGATTATTGTCATGGATTCTATGCGCAAAGATAGGGATGTTTTCGACGATATCATTGACATGATTAATAGGTAATGTGATTCGCTAGTACTCTCGTTATGATTGCTGCTATCGTTACTATGTAGATCAAAGCGTCATTAATTCAATTGCAACTGTAGGGTGTGGGCAAGATTCCGTGCAAACGTCCACGGGGAATTCAAGGAAGAATTGTCAGTGAGGATGAATTTTTCGGTACGTACATGGTCCAAAATTATAAATCTCATTTATTCTATAATAGAAATATTTCATAAGTTCATTTCTCCTTTAGTGTTTACGACAGGAACATGGAACCAACTTGTGTGGCTACTATGTTTGTGAATTTATTTACCACATGTCACATGCCATTAACACTGATAAGGATATCGAACTACGTAAACACATTCACGTGCATTATTTACACTCTTCTCATTGATTTAATATATTCATATCTCATTTTTTGAAAATGATAGATTATGTGGATGAAGGACCAACTCCCCCAGGCGAATTACATCAAGGCTGTTGAAGAACAACTAATGGGATTTGTTATGAATGAGATTGTTAATACAATGGGAGAATTCCATGAATATATATATATATATATATATATATATATATATATATATATATATATATATATATATATATATGTATATATGTATATGTATATATATATATGTATGTATGTATATGTATATATGTATGTATTTGTGTGTGTGTGTGTATATATATACATGAATATATATAAACATATATATATATATGTATATATAAACATGCAGCAAACAATATAAAGCATTTTTAAAAAAAATAAAAAACATCTTTAGTACCAAACTAACTGGTACTAAAGATGATAGCACCAGTCATATGACGCTACCATCTTTAGTACCGGTTGGTAACACCAACTGATACTAAAGATGAATTTAGTCTTGGTTATTTCAACCGGGACTAAAAATGTCCTCCTTTAGCCCCGGTTGCATACCAGCCAACAAGGCTTGGTGACCACCAGCGAGACGGCGCGTCGTGGCAACCACCGGCGAGGCATCGCTGTGCCGTGATGAGCTGCGACGTGGCGTGGAGGAGTAGCCAGCATCCTTGCCGTCGTTGATGTGCTCTGCTGCTGCTTCTGCTTTGTGATCTTGTGGACAAGGATGGAGGCTTGTGGCGGCTATGGCCTATGGGGTTGGGTGGGAGGAATGGGTGTGGATTGGAAATTAGGGTTTTGTTTATATATAGACTAATTACTTCACTTTGTGGGCTAGCTAGGCCTATATTATTGAAATGGGCTATTTTTAGAGATAACTAGTATTTCGGGGCCCTGTCGGGTCACCTGCGGATTAATTGGAATCCACGCCCCCGTCCCCGAAAATTTACGGGGCCCCGCCTCCGCTCCTGCAGGGCCAAGTCCTTGCCGGGTCCCTAGCCCTAACGAGGAAATTGTCACCCCTACGCGGGAGGGAGGGAGGGATGGACGAAAGAGATGGGGGGTACCGGGAGGAGGGCACTGTGCGGGAGGGAGGGAGGCGTGCAAGAGGGAGGAAGGGATGGACGAAAATTGGTGCGGAAGCCTTACGTATTTTTTAATTAGGTATAGATAGATTAGTACTATGGTAAGACTTGAGTTATCCATGTCAGAGCTATAGCAATGTATTTGCCTTACAAATGGAATAGACAATCCGAAATTGACTCAGGTGCTCACGCAATAACAAACTAGTATCTAAACACATGAACACAAGTACCAATAAAAAATTTTTATACTCACAACCAAAAACAAAAATGAAAAGGAACTGATGACAACGCCTCCAAACATGAGCAAATCGGAACAGGGTCATCTGACGTAGAGTATTCTACGTCAGAGGAAGGTTCGACCACGTATCATCGTTCCTTGCGCATCTGACGGCAACAACTGTGTCAGTCCGTCCCCTGTCTCAAGCCTAAGCTCCTCGGTGGCCGACGCAGCTGCCCCCATCAACGAATGGACCGAACAGAGCAGGCAGAGACATAGCGCTTGTGGGGCCTGAGACAGGAGACGGACTGACATGGTTGTTGCCGTCAGAAGTGCAAGGAACGGTGATCCGTGGTAGAATGTCCCTCTGATGTAGAATCCTCTGTGCCAGAAGATCCGGTTCCGAGCAAATCCTAGTGGAGTAGTGGGATTCGCAGATGTCCTTTAAAACTGTCTATTATCCTAGAAACCCTCACATCCAACAAGGCGTGTACGGATAAGACTCAGATATCATCCGCTCATTGGGTAGTACGAAATCGTAAACTACTGGGAATAAGTCGCCTAGATCTTCAACCTTTGAGCTATTTAAATGATAGGCTATTCCTCTCTTGAACGATTCACTGAAGAATATAATCTCTTTCAAAGGATGGAATCCAATAATATCAATAGCTTCATTGTATCTTCCTGTAATGTCTTCATTATATGGAGCATTATCATCATCAGAGCTCCATTCAGACTTCTCCAATGTTGATTCCTTGTTGAGCTCATCTTCAAGCTTCTTTTGATAATGTCGATATGATAAGGAATAACGTGCATTATACTCTTTTTGATAATTAATTTCCTGTAAGATCCATGGCCCCAGACCTTGTCTTTTGTTTCGTCCAAGTAGAACATGTTTGATGTCCTTGTCATGCTTTAACTCCCACTTTATTTTGCCGCATGATTCATCAAGAATCCAAACTAGAAGATGACAGCAATATCTAGCTAATGCAAGGTATACTCCTTTTTTTGATCTTCCAAGATAAAAGTACTCATCTGAGGGCATCCTAGTAACTTTTGGCAGTTTGATCACTTGGTACTTATCATTTCTCAAGGATATTCTACAGGATCAAACCATCGACAAAAAATATAATCTAGCTTATAATAGATGAAAAATCAAAACCAAATGATGATACTTAATAATGAGTGAGTAGAATAGATGCCTTATAATAAAATCATTCTGGCAATGCACGTAGAGTGCTCCTTGCCAGTAGACAGCGTTCGTCTTTCGGTATGTTGACCAAACAAACCTCATATCAGGGACGATCCCAGTTCTTGCAGCTTCCCCTTCGCGGTCAAATGTCCTCTCCTCCCATCGCTCAGTTCTTGACGAGAAGACGTACAATGATGGTGGGCATTCAGATGGTTCATGTTCAACTTGGGTACACCTAAAAAAGTATGGGATCACGAACACCTCGTAGTTCGGAGACGCGGCTGGATCGAAGACGAGGTAAGCAGTATGGATGTAGTTCATCTCCATCTCATCGCGCAGAGCAGGGCGCGGGGGCAAGCGAGCCCACCATCGCGTAGCGGGGTTAACCACGTAGTAGCAGTCAAGCAAGTCAAGCAACAGGAGGCCGTTGCAGTGATCCGTCCTCAATCTCGTAGCATTTGGTGTCGGAGGAAAAGAAATCAAGGAGGCCGGAGATGGTGGCGGCGGCGGCTCCCGTCGAGGGGCGAGCGAAGAATTCCGGGTACCGTAGGCCCGAGAAGTTGATGAAGATGCCGTCGAGCGAGCGCGGAAGGAGGTCCGCGCGCAACAGGCGGCGTCCGTCGACGAGGTCGCGCCAGGGCTTGCAGACGCAGCGGGACCTACTCCCAATCAGATAGGCCTCAACTCGCTGCTACTGGTGCATGACATAAGTGGTTGGATCTAGCCCAAGTGACGTTCTTGGTTGTGTTCATAAATTTGAGAATAGTGTACAGTGGTGTTTTCGATCTGAATTTGTTAACTGGTTGTCAAAATTTTTAGTTCGAAATGGATGTTTTGATCTAAAGTTTCTACGTCGGATTCGGAGTACTATGTTCATACTGGTTCAGAAATGAACCTTGGGCAAATCATTGAACCGGCCTTCAGTTTCTTTGCCCAAACAGTCCTGTTACAGGGGGTTTCTTTCTTGCTGGCATTGTTGGGTCACCGAGATTTTCAGGTGTTTTATTTTTACACCTGAGAAAAAAAAGTACACGCCCAAGCAAGCCCTTAGAAATGTATTACAACTCGTCAATCTCGTTTGAAGTTGAGGAAGATGCCGGTGAGCGAGCACGGGAGAAGGTCCGCCGCTCATCGACGAGGTCGCGCATGGCCTTGCAGACGTGGACGCCGCGAGCCAGTGTGGCATGAGATGGCGAAGGATCTTGGTGAACGAAAAATAAGAAGTAGCTAAGCTCAATTAGCTGTTTAGAATCTGACCTAAGTTGCAATATAAAAAAAAATCCATTAGATTAGCACGTCATATACTCCCTCCGTATCTGTTGACCACCAATTGGATTTTGTACTTTCTACTGCATCATTATATTCAGACAGCAGTTTTTTTTCGAACACATATTTATACAGTAGTATCCGGCCCTTCTGTTTTTCACCTGACCACCTCGCATTTTCATGTACCAAATTATTGTTTTCCTTTGTTCCAACTTTCTCCAAGTTAGCAATGCTTCCTTAATAGTAGTACTATTACGGTAAGGTCATCTAAAAAGAAAATAAGTATACTGCGGTAAGTCTATATTATCCATGTCAATTTTGCCAGCAGATAGAGATGCAAACTTTATGCAAGAGCTCATGTAACACAAACTAGTAGCTGAAAGAATGAACAATAATGATCAAAGATTTCCGTTAGCAGCAGTTGTGAGTACCATAAATTTTAAGGAAACTGAAAATTAAGGCACCGTAAGGAGCAAATCTTGGGCAATTTGACTGACGTTTCATCAGTATATATGCGATGAAAAACATACGCTTGGATGACCTTCAGATTTTTTTTTTCTTTAAAAAAAATGGCCATATCCCCTCACATCCAGCAGGGTGTGTGTATGGAAATGACCCAGCTATGAACTGTCCATGATAACGAGTTACAAAATCGTAATTTGATAGGTTACCCAAATCTTCAACCTTCAAGCTATTTAAATGATATGCTAGCTCTCTCTTCAATGATTCACCTAAGAATATAATCTCTTTGAAAGGGTGAAATCCAATGATATCAATGTGTTCGTTGTATCTTCCAGAGATATCTTCATTGTCATAGATATTATCATAATCGGAGCTCCATTCAAACTTCTCCAATGTAATATTCATGTTAGGCTCATATTCAACTTTCTGTTGCCGAACTTTCTTTTTGCAAGCCACATGATAGTTAATATCGGTAATGACCCATGGGCCTAGATCTTGTCGTATATTTCTTCCAAGCAGAATATATTTAATGTCCTTGTCATGCTTCAACTCCCACTTGATTTCGCCACACGATTCATCAAGAATCCAAACTTGAAGCCAGCAACAGTGCCTAACTAATGCGAGGTACACTCCCTTTTCTGACCTTGCCTTGCTCAAGGTCTTCACGAAGCTTCTTGAAATCCGCGCTCAAACAAAAAAATCCACAACCGCAATTATACGCAAACAATTAAAACCTACACAAGGACCAAAAAGAATAATCTATTTAGGACTAGTCATTGAATAGATCTCAATTTTACGAATTTACTGAAAGTAGAACGGGGTCAATCGGAGCTACGGATTTGAAGGTATGAATTTTAGAAGGTTAATTCAATTTCTGGAAATAAGGAAAAAGAATTTAATAAATTTCTGGAAAAGAATATTCTCTTGGATGCGGGGTCCACGTGTCAATGGGAGGGAACCCATGGGTGCACCATGGACTGAGTCCACAGATGGCTAATTCGGTGTGAGGCAGTGGAAGTGGACTTTTAGTCCATGGGCCTCAAGGGCGAGCTGCGGATCATGAGGCGGGACGGGAACTAGACTTTGGACCAATGGGTCAAGGGGCGAGGCCATGGCCCAATTTGCTGGCGTGCGAGAGAGAGGCCGGGAGGAATACATGGGCCGGCGCAACGAAGCGCGTGCGGGCGAGGCTGGCTCGATTGGGTTGGCGCACGGGGGAGCGGCCCAAGGACGGGCGGTACGGGCGAGCCAAGGCGAGTGGGCCGGAGTGGCGGAGCAGCCTAGTAGCAGGCCGGTGGGCCGAGCCCATGGCGAGAGGGGAGGTGGCTGACTGGGTGCAGCATGACTGATCGCTTGCCGGACCCACCAAGCCGAGCTGGTGCCACGTTGACAGCCACGCTGGCAAGGTGAGAGGGGAAAGCTAAGCTAGCCCGAGATCAGACGGTTCATGACGATGCAATGGCGCTGGCGAACGGCAGCAAGAGGGAGCGAGCAGCTGGCATCGACGGCTAGAGGAGGTCACGGCGAGTGTATTCAACGGCTCGGATTGAACGCCGAGGACAAAGGATGGACGGCGACGGCGACAAGTCTCGCCTGGAGTCCAGCGTCAAAGCGCGGCTATCCGCGGCGGCGACGGAACGGGCGGCACGGCAAGGGGAGAAAAGGGGGCGAGCGGCCATGGTGGCTTTACCGGGAGGTTCAAGGGAACTTGTAGAGGGTGGTGGCAGAAGGAATCGACGCGGAAGGGTGCGACGACAGTGCGTGACCGTGCGCGGCGGTGGCGGAAGCAGAACAGCGGCAGGGGCTCTACTCGGTGAGCGAACGACCGAGGGAACGTGTTCGAAACCTAGCCAAGGGAGTCTAGATGGAGCGGGAGGGGAGAAACGGATGGGGACCTCACCGACGAGCGGAAACGGTGTCAAGGCAACGTCTTGACCGCAGCGGTGCGGTACCGAGGTTGGCCACACGGCAGCGACTGGAGTTGGTGAAGAAGGCAGCAGGGCTCCGCCGCTTTTATAGAGAAGGAGTGGGGAAAGCGGCTAGGTCGGTTCGCCCCTGGAGCAGGAGCGAGCTTGGCGGAAAATCAGCGAGCGGCATCGGCGTTTTCGTGGGCAGCGCAAAGACGACGGACGGCGCGGATGCGTTGGGCGGTGAAGGCGGTGGATCGGGCGACCGAGCTCGAATGCGAGAGGCAGGAGAAGTGGCACGACACCGTCAAGGTGGGGCGTCGCGCGAGGCGGCGTTGCCCGGAAAAGGGAAAAGTGAAAGGGGGAGGATGAAAGGGAGCTTTGTCTCCCTCCGTTTTTAGGCAGCTTGCGACGTGCAGAGGCGGGACCACGAATGACGATAGCGATGATGGCCATAGGGATTGGGGGCATGCGGGGACAGGGCAAGCTGGCGCGGTGACGCCGGTGTCCTCGACTGTCGGTCACAACGCGCGGGAGACGAAGGCGGTGGTGGGGTTCAAAATGGCGAGGCGACGGCCGGAGAAAGAGGGACAGAGAGAGTGCGAGCACGCGGGGAGAGGGAGAGGAGAGGCTGCTCTCTCTCTCTCTCTCTCTCTCTCGGCACGCGCGGCGCACGTGCCCGGGGGAGGGGAGCGGGCCGACGGAAGGAGGTGGGCTGGAGAGGGTGCGGCCCAAGAAGAGGAAGGGAAGCGGAGGAAGTGGGCTGGCCGAAGGAAAACGGCCCAAGGGAATATGAGGGAAGCAAGATAGACTTTTGCAGGGACAAAGGAATTTGGAGGGAATTTGAATTTGGATTTGGGATTTTGAGGAGTTGATTTTTGGTATCAAGGAAAGGGAATCAAGGAGATATTTGAATTTGAATATTCAACGAAATTCACGGATAGGGTTTTAGGAGAGAAATCCGAGTACGGAAATCCGAACTATGGGATTATTTGGAACGAGAAATTTTGAGGAGGCAATGTTTGGAATCAAGGAATGGGGACAAGGAGGGATTTAAATTGAGATCTACATCACTACTTAGACTCTCACTCAAAGAATGGAATTTTCGCAAATAGGTTTCTATTAATTTAGCTTTTAATGCCACGCGAAAATCGGGGCATTACAGGGCAGTGGTGGTGGAGGAGGTGGGTCCGGTGATGGTGGTATCCGGGACCGCCGGGTCCACTTCCACGGCGGCAAAGATGTGAGGTAGCGATGGTGGTGCTCGGGACCGCCGGGCTTGCTTCATGGCACTGAAGGTGAAGAGGGCTTGGCGATGGTCACGCCAAGGAGCTCGCGTATGATGTCGAGGACACTGTCAACGCATTTGTGGCTTCTGGAGAATGCCGCTGACCTATCCAGGTCTTGCCCAACCGTGATCGTTGACCCTTGCTGGCTAACCACTGTCGTCAACCATGCCCCTGTCGCCATACGACGAGGTGATGGAGATCGTCAACTTGGAGCGCAGATTTGAATCTCAATTTTTAGTTTTTTTCTCCAAAAATATTTTCGCCGGCGGTCCTCGTCGAGTTTAGTTGGCAGCCGACCAACAGCTAGTGAAAATGCATTATTTTCAGTGGTCTTAGGTCACTGGCGGCAGTGCCGGCCGCCAACAAAAACCTATTTTGGCCGCCAGCGAAAACTATTTTTGTTTTTATAGTAGCGAAAACTATTTTCTCTGTACTAGTATAGTAGTAGGACACGACTACATGGAGAGTGCTAGCGTGATAGCGCTAACGCGCGACATGCTCCTTTCCGAAAATGTATTCCCCGCCGTTCGCATGTCACTCCGAAAAAAGAAATATGCCACGTGCAATCTCCCATGCGCCGCGGGCCCTCTCACATTCCCACGCACTTCTCCGTGGGCCGAGATGCAGCCCACGAAGGCCATGAGAGGCACCATCATCTCTACTACAACCGCCGCNACAACCGCCGCAGACGCCGCCATTAACGAAACCTAGCAAAAGAAAGGTTGTGACAGAAGGAAGAGGAATAAAATGAGGAGAAAAAAGGAACAAAATGGAGAGAAAAAAACTAGGGTTTCAGAACAAGATCCAATAGAGAAAGAGTGAGGAAAACAAACATGGTCAGAATCAAGCATCGAATCACCAAAGATATCAGGAAAATTTACATCCCGCACAAGTTCATTGATCTAAATTGAGGTTTCATACACAGAAAAGAACCAGATCCAAGCACAATGCACAAAAAGTTACTCCCTGGGACCTAAAACATCCTTTTAATTCCAACATGTTTCATCTCCTTCTTTCTCGATGCTGCATCAAAAGAGTAAAAAGAGAAAAAGAACATTAATACTGCTAACTCACATCTGAGACACGTATATCAAAAAGTTATTGCTTAGTCATCAAAAAGTTACTTCCAAGATACATTAAAGTTATTTCCGCAGAAACATGAAGATACATTTACCCTGACAAATTATCTCTTTCATTTTGCATCTGCCCTAACAAGAAGCTTCACCTTCTTATTTTCTTATATTGCATCAAAAGAGGAAAAAGAGGAGGGGGGGGGGGGGGGGACAANACATCAATAGAGTGGAGAAAAGTGATATTTGAGACGCATTTGTTTCAAAAGTTACTTTTAAGTCATCTGAAAGTTACTTCCAGGAAACACTAAAGTTATTTCCTAGTGCATTTGCCCTGAGAACAAAAAAAAACTCCACTTTACAGTGCTTGTGATGGTGGACATGATGTCAATTGTGGTGATGTTGTTTTTTCAAGAGGAAACAATGTTTCTACTCTGCCTTTCTCCCCAATATCTCCCCAATAATGACATCGAAAAAGGCTCATGAGTGCTCTAACCATACGTACAACAAATTTAAACGGTGTGTGCAACTGATGCAGCAAATGTTGTTGGCAATACAATTTTAAGTGAGGAATTTGATGAAGATGATTTAGAAGCATAGTCAGCACCCTCTCACGATGTTTTCTGTACACCAGAACTGCCATATCCCACAACATTGTTTTATATAGAGTTCATCTTTTTCTTAGGCTTAGTTACTTCTGCAAATATTTCTGAAAGTAAGTTTAATCCTTCTGAGGAAGTACTTTCATGTTGTATGGAAGCACGTTTCCTGTATGTAGGCAGCAAGTTCAATGTTTCTGGGGAAGAAACTTTCAAGTTTGGGGAAGTAACTTTAATGTTTCTGAGAAGTAAGGTTCATATTTGATGTTTCTTGTAGTAAGTTTCATGCTATGGGGGAAGTAAATTTTATGCTATGGGAAAGTAACATGACGTTTTTTGAGATAGAGAATGATAGTTTTATTTCTGACCTGACACCTTTTTTCCTGAATATTCAGCTAGAATGTGGATTTCCGAGAAATAAAAAGACAAAAACTTGCCAAGATTTGCACAAGTCAGGCCATAGTTTTGAACAGTTCAATTTCAAGCCTTTTGGTTACTATTCATATTGGCGTACAACTCTATGATCTTCATGGGAGATGCTCTAGTGTTTTCTTGCTGACAATATATGACAAGAAAAACCGGAGAAGATGGTATAAAAGTGGAGATGGCACTGTAAAAATGTTATTGCTGAATCATGCATAAGTTACTTTCTCAACATCTAAAAGTTACTTCTTTAGTATGTAAACTTTACTTGTTAAACATACAAAGTAACTTCTTAACCATATAAAAGGTACTACTTCGCACTGCATGATCACATTGTTTTGTGACACCATTTTGCAGATAAATTAAGAACAAAAGAATATGATTGTTTGAAGTTACTTATAAAAATCGTTAAACTTACTTCTAAACCAAAAAACTTTGCATCTTATACATGATTAGATTTCATTAGGCATTCCCTTAATGTTATGTACAATCCATCACGGGCTTCATCTTGTTTTTCTAATACTGCATGAAAAAAAAAGCAAAAAGGGACAACGAATCTATACTTGAAAACTGAAATAGGTTTACAAAAGTTACTTCTAGTACCTTGTAAGTTACTTCTATAAATTGTTAAACTTACTTCTAAAGCCCAGAAATTTGCATCTTGTGCATAATTAGTTTACATTCGTTCCTTTCATGATGAAAAGGCAACTATGGACTCTAATCCAAGATTTGACCTAATGACCTCTCGCGGTTTGATTATATATTTATATATGACTACACAGTAGAAGAAATCAAAATCTTACTACACGATGTTGTCGACGCCTCGATGGTGTGACACCGGATTCGTGATTTTCCTACCACCAGAATGCAGAGAAACTCCTGATTGCAACCAACAACAACATCACTCAATGGTGGAGGAAAAAAAATATGGTACTGGCAGGTGCTGGTGTCTATAGCAATGACAAATCGACAATTATACAAAACAAAGTTATGTAAACACTAAAGATTATGGGACACTAAATAAATACATCAATTACAATCCACATGAAAACTTACTAAAATTAGGGCATTAGAAAAAACACAGCAGGCAAAGCAATTGAACGACTCCTGTGATTTCATAAATCAAAATAGTTGAATCACTCTTTAGACTTCAAAAATGAGAGAAGCAGCCAACAGGCAACCAGCTAGATGATTTTTCATTTTTCACCTATCAGAGAAGCAACAAGCAAACAAGCAGCTGACTCACACTTTCAGATTCAGAAATCTGAGAAGCAGAAATCAGGCAAACAAAGTGCCCTCTGCTACTGCTCTACTTGACGGTGCCTGCTACCTCTACTACTGCCGTTCTACTGGCTTGCTCTGCTCGGTGCCACGGCCTACAAATATGCTGTCGTGATAACAACTAAAGAAATCACAAGGAAAGCAAAATGAAGAATAAAAAGGAAGGAAACCCCCATACATCTTGTTGACGAGCCTCACACGGACCTCGGGCTGCAGCTGGGCACGCCCGTTCTCCTTCCCAACCTCTCGTCCGTCGTCAGTCGTCGTTCTCGCTGCTGTGAGAGATAGAGGGAGAGAGAGTTGTGGAGGAAGAAGGAAGCCGACACGACGTCGCAGCAGCCGCCATGGAAACCCGCCGTCGAGGTCACCGGATTTAGGAGCGCTCGAGTGGTCAACGCGAAGAGCTCGACAGTAGCAGTCGCCGACGCCACCGCGAAAGCCCACAATCGCCGTTGCCGTCGCCGGATTTGGGTGGAAATTGCAGCGGGATATATGAAGACATTGCTGCGAGATTTTGGGGAGAAACTACTCTCTCTCTCTCTCTCTCTCTCTCTCTCTCGGGCGTAGCAGAGTGCGTCGCGTGGCTTCTGATTTGGTTTGTTCTGGCCTTCTCGGCAAAGCCGACACGTGGAACGGACGGCTACATCAGCGTGCATGGGATCTGACGGCCCTGGATGCGTCGCGCGATAGAGCTAAAACGCGCGCGCGCATGAAATCAATTTTGCCATAGTAGTAGTTATATACTTGTGCATATGCATTGCACGCGAGAAGAACTCATCTACGACTACACTTGTGAATGCATCCGTACGTTGCGACTTGCGAGAAGCTACACTACTCCTCGCTTCTTCGATCTTTTCTACTCGAGACGCAACGTCGGGAGAGAAGCCGGCGGCGAGGTCCAGCTCCCGTCATCACTCGCATCCTCCTGAGCCCCGGCGGCGGCACGCGAATCGGAGCTACCTACAGGCAGGCGGGCGCAGACAGGGACGACGACGCAGACTACCTTGTGCGCAGACGCAGTGCGCCATAGACCTCGTCCTCGTCATCGAGCCTGAACGCAGCAACGATGGCCAGCGCCCGCCGAGCTCGTACGACCCCGAACCCCTTGACGGCCGCGTGCGCGTACGTAGTACCAGAGCGGGTCGAACCGCTTCCGGAAGCGCGCCATTGCATGCTGCCACGCCGGCGAGGACCATCAACCATGGCACCCTAGCTGATCACCGCGAGCATGCATGCCGTGGCGACGTTTCGAGTTGAGCTCGGCGGCCGAGGACGGCGACGTGCGCCTTTCGACTTTCCCGGTTTCCCCTCGTCGTTGTCGCCGCCGCCATCCTCACCGCCATCTCCTGCTGAGTGCTTGTGCTTACCTTTCCCTTCGCCGCCCTCGTTGCCATAGTCGCCGGCGTCACCTGAAGATCGTCTCACTCTCACACATGCCCGATGATGACATCAGCTAGAACCAAAGAACGAAGCAGAGACAGCGCGTGTGATTGGTTGCACCACCGCCACTGGGCAGGGTAATGGGGTCGCTCTTCATGTCGGAGCAAATACTATGGGTATCTAAAGTTCTAGACACTTGTCCCAAAAACTAGACTTATATGATGAGGTGGAGTGGAGAAGAAGAGAGGGAGAGGAGGAGCCACCCCTCATGCAAGAGACAGGGAAGAGAAGATTAGGCAAACAACACTAGTAGAGAAATAATCTTTAATACTAGTTGAAAACCTCCATTAATCTCGGTTATAGCAACCGTGACCAACAAATCAAGACTAAAGATCTCGATCCAATCGGTACTAAAGATACATACCAAGTCAAAAAAATATGTGGGATGTGGAATTCAAACTCAAGATCTCTTACCTTAGCCCTCACATATGTTACCATCCCACCTACTCTACACATCTAACTTAAAAAAAGATGTTTTTTGTACTAACTCTGAAAGCATCTTTAGTACCGGTTGGTATCACCAACCGATACTAAAAATATATATCTTTAGTATGGGTTGGTGTTACCAACAAGTACTAAAAATGCATCTTTAGTACCGGTTAGTAACATCAATTGGAACTAAAGATCCACCAGCATTAGTCTCGGTTAGTATTACCAACTGATACTAAAGATACATTTTTAATACCGGTTGATAACACCAATCGAGACTAAGATGTTTCTAGGGACTTGGGCTTGAACCGATACTAAAGAACTTTAGTACCAGTTCTTAATCCATCTGAGATATTTGTGTGTTTAGGCCATCAGATAAAAGATGAATTCTTTAGTAGTGCAAATAAAATGAAACTATTGGGTTAGTACACAAGAATTAGCATAGATAGAATTTATTATACATATTACCTCTTCATTGATGAATAGTCTACATAGATAAAATTAGGGGTGACATCTATCTTCTATAAAACTTTCTCATGGTGCTGCGGGAGCTAGCAGTTGGACCTAGGTAGGCTGTCGGTGGGGCCAACAATGTAGACAATGTTCATGCGCGGCTGGCCGAAGAATTGGAACATTGAGGTACATCCTCGAGTCCTTTCACTTACATGCAGGTCTCATGTGGATTTTTATTTTATTTTTTTCTTCTAATGCCACGTCAACGCCACATCAGCCAAAACAACCATTAATACGGTCTCGGGACTATATTTGCACTGGTTTTAAAAAATGAGGAATACGTTATATCCGGTTTTGCGGTTGAGGGACGTGATTAAAACTCGACACTTATAGGGCGTTTGGCAAAGCTCTAGATCCAAGATTTCTAGAAACTGGGCATTTTTAGCATCATAAATTCATGGATCTGGATCTACAATTGTATTTATAACTTTTGGATGAATCATTTTGTTTCCATTTTAGATGAAATATAAAATTTTAAACCACTATAATTTAACATACAAACTTCAAATCCAACGTGAATATAAGATCTGGAGTTATGCCAAACAGGACCTTAGATGAGGGACTCAAAATGATTTGCTAGTCCTATTCGTTTCGTGAATCGGACGAACACGTAATGCAGGCTTTTTTTTTGTCGGTTTTGATTCAGTTGAAATTGAACAGACAATAAATTGAAAAAAAATATGTCAAATTGACTCGAAAGGTTTCTGAGAAGAAGGAATGAGTGATTTGGAAGGCGCTGGATTTAGTTCAGTGAACTCGAACAGAGTTGCATGCTTTCTTCCCACGTTTCAGCAATGCCGCCGAACATGGCTGTTCTTTTTTTCCCCTTCACATCTCCTTTACCTTCCGTTGCTCAATCAGCTGGTGAACATATGCTCATCTTCAGTTAGCTGGCCATGATTTAATAACAATATTTTTTTTATAAATAACCAGCACAAGACAATGATGAGACATTTCGTATCGATAGAGTAGTAAAAAAATTACAAGTCTATAGCTCTAGGAGCCTATAGCTGAAAAAAAAAACACCCACACCATACATCTTCAACCAAATTCTGCTTCTAGGAAGAGTGCCGCCGCCGCGCACCATTGATCCCCTCCAAACCCCCCTCTCCCTCCCCCCTGCCACTTCACGCCACGCCGGCCTCCTGTGACCTTCACCCCTGCCACCGCCAGTCATGCTAGCCTTCTCACACTATGCCTCCCTTCGTCCCGCCGCACCGGCTGCGACCTCGACCAGATTCGATGGATGGTGGGGGGGGGGGGGAATCCGATTGCGTTGGCACTGGATCCGCAGGTGCCCTCGCTGGGGCATGCTACTGCTGCCACCTTCGCTCATTCTCCCCCATATCGGAGATCGAGTGTCACTCGGTTATGGCCTAGTCGCCGCCTTCCCGGCATGCTGCCCGGCTTTTTTTGGCGAAGTAGAAGGGAGAGGAGGACGGGCGACAGCTAAGGTTTCTCTCCGTGTCACCTGTGCGTGGAAGACATGGGTATTGATTTACTAACACTACAAGCGGGAACAGGAAAGGACAACTTTTGTTGGCCTGGAAAAATTTACACGCGTGCAGCAGGATCCCTCTACTGTTTCCTCAGTCTATCTAACACCACCAAATCCGTCAATTTCAACATACAACCAAACAAATCGGTGCAGGTAATGAGAAAGCCAAACTTTATGTCTCTGTCATACTATTGCAGATCGGTGTAGGTGAGCAACCGGTCAGACCGACGACGATGAGAAGGCAACAGGCAGGGAGGCGACGGTCCGATCGACCGGACAACACCGGTCAAACCAGCGGCAAAGGTGCGGTCAGACCGATGTGCACATGGCGGTCAGACCAGCTACATCGAGGACTTCATTAGGTTGGAGGATAAACTTTTATTTTTATTAAAAATTTTGATTTTTGATGTTTCTACCATTCATCCTCCTCACTGTGGTAGACTTAGATTTTTGTATTCGATCGTACAGAGCAGAACATCCTTCAGGTCCTTCTCATGCTTCAACTTCCTCTTGATTTGACTACATGATTCATTGAGAATCCAAACTTGAAGATGGTCAGATTGTGATAAAAATGCAAGGTACACACCCTTCTGTGACTTTCCAAGATAAAAGCCAGGGTAACCGTACTCTCTACTTGGAATCGGCGGTTCAATAACTTGGTATTTGTCGTCCATCAGTGAGGGTCTGCAAAATCAAATGGAAACATATCAATAAATCAAATTATGATTAAGTAATCTTCTACCTAATGGAAAATATAATGAAAATCAAGTGACGAAATATACACCTTACAAAAAGAATCTTTTTCAGGAAACGCGAGGTAGAGTGCTCCCCGGCAGTACACACCACGCTCAATGTCGGCAGCAAAGTCAGCAGCTTTCCTTTCGCGTAGAAATCCCCTCTCTTCCCACCGCCCTGTTCTTGACGAGAAGACGCAAATGGTCCACGCCAATGGTGGAAATTGGAAATTGGACTTCTTCTGGCCCCGACTTCTGATAATAAAAGGATGGGATAAAAAGAACCTCGTAGTGCAAAGATGTCGCGGGATGAAAGACGAGGTAGGCAGGATACATGGAGACCGCCTCGCTGCCCTCCTCGTTGTTCGGGGGCAAACGAACCCACCATCGCATGCCAGGGTTAACCATAATAATGGAGCAAGATGAGGCCGTTGCAATGATCCTGAACATGGAGAAGTAGTTGAACACGTAAATGTTGGCCTGCTCGGGCAGGACGTCGAGGTGGTGGTGGCTAGAGACCGCGGCGCCGGCAATCGAGCGGCGGGCGAAGAATTTCGGGATGAATGAGCTGCCGAAGTTGAGGAAGATGCCGGGAGCGTGCGCGGGAGGAGGACGTCCACGCGCAGCAGGCGGCGCTCGTCGACGAGGTCGCGCCAGGCGCTGCAGACGCGAGGCGGCGGAGGACCTCCGCGAGCACGTCGTCGGGCAGCGCCGCCGCCATGAACGCCGGTTGCTCCGTCCCCATTGATCCTTCGGGATCAGCAGCGATCGATCGCTAGGCGACAAGGCGGCGAAACTCTGCTGCTTGGTTCGATCGCGGCGAAGAGTGGAATCTTCCACGAGGTGGTACAGGCCCATGTATTATTCTTGGTCCGGGCCTGATCCCACTGGGCCTCTCGTTTTACAAATTGGACGAGCACATCGTGAACTCTTATTTTGTCGGTCTGAATTTGGTTGAATTGAGCGGCCAAAAAAGAAAATTGATTTAAATCATAGATTTAACATGATTTTTTGTGTTTACGATTAATTATTCTATTCTTTCAGTGATAAATGTCTTTCGGATGTACTCGTATGAAACGCTCGTCTTCTTCCACCGTGAGGACGCACGCACTGATCGACTAGGCCTCCACGACGTGCCGGGTGCCCACCAACAAATCCTCCCATCCACAAGGATACTACCACAAGCTCACTCACAAAGCAATTGATTAGTGCTCGCATTTTTTTGCCATGCAAATTTTGTCATCGTCTGCCATACGCCAGAGGAAAGGACTGGGTAGTCCATAGCTTATTCACGAAGGGCACACCGCCACACCCCAGGGGCGGAGACAGAGACAAGCATGACGGTGAAGAGGAAGAAGTTAGCAACAACTGCAGCATCGCTCATGTGTCCTAATATTGGGCGCTGTAAACCATAGATATAGCTTAAGTGTCACCGTGTACGTGGAGAAAGTAGCCTCACACGGCAAATTTCAACGCAAATATGGGGGGCCAATAGCAGTGCCATTACGTCGATCATCCCAATATCTCCTTCGGCCATAGGTTCCTGCACGACCTAATAAGACACCAGATCGTTGAAGCATGCACGACACAATAGTTATGCATTTGAGCCGACATCACGATTCTCCTCCACACTTATTTTGTTTTACGGGTCTTATCTGCTGGAAAATTTTCTTCCATCGTCACTACTCCTGCAATATGAGAAAACTGTAATTTTGTTTACTATTACCAATTACTAGCAAAATACGCATACGTTTCAACAGACTTGAAATAATATAATATTACATTGAAAAACTATTTATGATTATCTATATCTAATAAGACTGTGTTCTTTACAAAGGGTTAGAGCTCTTTTCCACTTCACGTAAAATTGAGAGGTGGATTAGCATATGATTAAAATAAACTCAAAAAATAGATTAATATAACTTTTTTAAAGCAACTTTTATATAAAACTTTTTTGTAAAAAAATATACCGTTAGTTTAGCAGTTTGGAAAACATGCGCATGAAAAAAAAGAGTAAAAAGTTAGAAAAGGAAAAAAAAGAACACACCCTAAAAATTATATTCACCCATTGCAACACATCCATTTGTTAGTATATAGAATGAATATGTGACTCTTCCCTACACTACAAAATTTCTTAGAATTGTAGTAAGAAAGAGATAGCAAGAGCTAGTTGTTCAATCCAAACGAACAAATATAAAATCACTGGAACTTGCACGTCAGACTAGCTGATCGGAGGAGCACGGACAATTAATGTGTCATGGACTCATGGCACACATAGAAATACGAAACAAAAAGGATCCAAACAAAAATAAAGCTGGAGAATTTCACCACGATTAGTTCACAACAGGAATCGTTATTTAAAAATAAACAAAACGCACATAGGCTAAAACTGTCGAACATGAGTACTGTACTATGAAATCAATATATTTCAAAATGAGGTCATGAATTAACTATAGTTACAGAATTCTCCCACTCAGCAAGGGGTGTATGGAAAAGATGTCCATATGAGCTCATGTTGACTTGCACTATAATTTTTTGGGTATAAATGACCCAAGTCTTGAATCTTGGAACTATTCAAATGAAATGCCAATCCTCTACTCAATGATTGACTCAAGAAAATAACCGCTTTGTAAGGATGAAATCCAAGAATACTAATATGTCCACGGTTTGGATTGACCATATCTTCAGTGTCAAGGACATTATCATCGTTAGAATTTCATTCAAATTCCTCCACCGTTGGAGCTACAATTTTGCTATCTTCATTGTCGTGTTGATAATAGTTATAATTAATATCCTGTAAGATCCAAGGTCCATGAATAACTAGATCGCATTCCTGTGTCAGCATAGGTTGAAGGTTAATGTGGTGCTTCAACACCCACTCCATCTGATCACATGATTCATCAAGGATCCAAACCCAAAGCCAAAACCCTTGAAGTGAAGAAAAGTACACCCCTTTCTCTGATCTTCCCAGGTAAAGCTCCGAGGATCCACTTGCTTCAAGCCCCATCGTTGGTTTAATTGCTTGATACTTATTATCTGATAAGGGTATTCTGCAAAAGGGGAAAGGTAGGTAAAACACAGAAAAATCATAGTAGAAATGGATAAGAAAAAAAATACAGAACCCAAGTAGTGTTGTTGAAGGACCGACTAGAAAGCTACCTCATAACAAAATTATTTTCGCAATGTACATAGAGCGCTCCCTTCCAGTAGGTGGCATAGTGCGTCACGAGCCACTGCCAATTCGATCTCATGTCTGCAATAGTCCCCATAGGCTCCCCTTCTCGAACAAAAGACCTCTCCTCCCATAGACCTATCCTCAATGAGAAGACCCTCATTGCGCATGGTAATGGAGGCCATTCTGATCCTTCAATCATGGGATCTAAACCATCCGTATCAACGTGGTAAAAAGGGTCTCTTGGTTGGTCCTTGTAAAGGATACGAGGGACAGAGAACACATGGTAGTGCAGCGACACGACAGGATCAAACGCGAGGTAGTCGTCGTAGCAGAAGTACTTGGTCCCCATGGAAGGAGGCGAGTGCAGGGGCAAGGGTGCGCACTTCCGCGTGGCAGGGTTAACCACACAGCATTCTGAGAGTAGGAGGCCGTTGCAGTGGTCGTCGATGTTGTGCCCGTCATCGTGCACGTAGTTGAGGTCACCGCTAATGGCCGGCCCAGTCGTCGGGCAGGCGAAGAACTCCTAGGCTGTGTGGTGGTTGAACTCCAGGAAGATGCCGCCCACCGCGTGCGGGAAGAGGCGCGGGAGGAGGATCCCGTGACCGTCCAACTTTGATTCACGCGTTTGAGCTATATGCCACTCAACTTTGTTTGTTTTTTATTTCCCTTCCCATAATCCCATCTCCTTTTCTTTTCATTGCTCAATCAGTTGGCAAACGTGCATATATATATGTTCATCTTCAGTCAGATGGCCATGAGTTATTAGCACTACAATCTCATGGAACTTAAAGGAAAACTTTTATTGGCCTGAGCAGATTTGAACATGTGGAGTGCATTAGCAGACATCAGATGTAACAAACAAGAGGCAACATTGCAATCGAGTCCTACTCTATTACATCATATATGGATCTAGCCCACCTCCTATCTCTAATTGAGTATGGAGGCCGTGTGGGTACCCGGTACCCATATTCTTCACAGTAGCCACCGAGACCTTCTCGGTCGAATTGCAGTCTTCTCTGTGATTCATTACCAATACTAAGTGCTTCAATCTTCCCTGCGAAAGCTTCCCGAGTGCTTACTTCTTGAGTCCTCATTTTGATATCTTGTAAAATGGTTGTAGAAGGCTCGTCAAATAGAAAGATGCATCGAATAGATGAATAAACAGAATAAATGCACCTAATAGGTGTAGCCCCCCGACTATGTATTTAGTTAGGAAACAACTAAACATATAGTCAAGAACTATAATTTTAGCCAACCAAGTGACTTAATATTAATTTACAGCATGTGCGGTATGAATTCTCAAGTAACATGACCCAAAGTGCTCTCTGCAGTTTTATATGTGAGAGCAAGTTGCTCCAAAAATTGATACATCATACACAGAGTCCACTCATATAATATTTAGTTGTAAGATATATACAACATTCTTCATACTTAGCTCACATCTCTCTCATACATAGTTTATTAGAGTTTGTGCTACAGTTGGCTACAAATCTGTAGCTCATTTTTCTTCTCTCTTCTCGCCTCTCTCCTCCATGTAAGCACAAATTAAATGTGTTGAGACAACTTGTACCGTCCACTTACATCACTTTATTTTACTCACTCTAACACCATCAAATCTGTTAGTTTCAACAGACAAGCAAGGTGCAGCTCTTAAGGACTACTTCGTCCATCCCAAAATAGTTATCTCTCTATGATTGAAATTTGTCCCCAAATAGTTGTCACAATAGGATACTAGTTGTCCCATCAAGTACATCCCATTCAAATTTCTTTCTTTTCTATCCTCAACGATCCTTCCACTTTGAACCATACATCTAATGAGAGCACTAGTCATTTTTTTCTTAAATCTTAATCTATACTAAATAACCTAGAACGATAACTATTGTGGGACATAGGGAGTAAACTTTAAAGAATTGATGAACTACGCCCAATTTCAAGAGTCTTATGATAGTGTTCAGTACTTCAGATGCTATTTAGAACTGGGAGGTTGATGTGCACTAGAGTTCCCGACCTTCCGAAAGGTTCTGATAAACAACGATTTGGACGGAGTCGCGACACAAATCGATCCGGCTTCTTGAACGCGCACGCTCTTGAGCCCCGCAATCGTAGCACCACATCTCCTCTGGTTATCACCCGTGTCGAAACGCGGGTGACCTCGCCGAGAAGGCTAATCCCTGTTTGCCAATCGAAGAACACAAACAAGAACAAGATAGAATACAACCAAAATTACAGATGAATGATTAAGCTCACAAGTTGGGGTCTTACAAACCGATCTAGCGGCGAAACTGTTCTTGACAGATTAATCTAAGCAAAACCCAAAACCTAAAGATAGCGACAACTACTGATATATGGAGTTTAGGGTCGTGCAAGCACCCCTTGACGCAACCCTAATGGGCTCCAACACGATACACGGCCCAAAGGCCCAAATACGGCGTCGCAGCGCCGGGACAGATTCTGAACGTCAATTTGTTCGGTCAATTCCTGATGACTCGTAATGAATTTGGACATGGGACCAAAACCATTGGAAAGGTTATCTTCTTAGCTTTCCATCCATATAAAGAATGCCCCAATCCGAGCACGTATGCGACCTGGGCGCCCGTTTTAGTGCAGACTGGTCCTGGACTCCGAATTGCACCCGAAGTCGACTTGGAGAAGGTCTTGGTTTGGTCCCCAATCAACTTCTTTGATATTCCATGCATTCATTATGCTCGGCTTCTTTTCCTTCATCCAAGCAAGTACCTCTGCAAACGAAAATAAACAAAACTCATTGTGTAGCAACGTATGTTCAAAAATATAACAAGTAAATCTTATGTAGAACTGGTTAACCTTAGACTGATTAATACACAAGGTAGTCATGGTTATATCCAAGCTAGTTGTGTCCTCATCATCCTCCCCTTCTTGATTGGAAACCGTCCTCGGTTTCATCTTATCATGGAGCATTTTGAACTTATATTTATCTATCACAACATCCGATGAGGAACATTTCTTGATGGCCATATGGTTGGATCCTGAAATCTTTTTAGTCGAAAAACCACAACACTCCCCTTCTTGCAAACCAACCTGTAACTCATTTAAACAACTAGAGGAACTTGATAGAGAATTACGTATACACATGCGGTCCTCTAGACAATACATTTCATCATGAAAAGGAGGTATAGTCAAATCCGAACAAATATATACTCGATGCACATTATATTCTCCTTTACTATCATAATTGTCAATAACATGAAAAATTACATCAGAAGGGCATGACAATTCAAATCTAGCAAATAATTTCTTCTCTAAACAGTTGAGTGGACAAAGATCATCAAATTGAATATAACCCCAAGTATTTAAAGAAGATAGCAATTTAAGTTCTTCATTTTCGCTAGCAATGTAAATAACATGTTTAAACTCAACACATGGTGGCTCTACTATAGAACTAACATGTTCATTCACTAGTAGTGGCATGGATATAAGTGAAGCATCGCACAACTCTTCTTTATCACAAGGAACATCAAGCGAATTGTTTTGTGACAAAGGTATTTCAACAATTGTTTCCACTATGGGTTGCTCTAATGTAGCATAAGTAGTGGACATAGTCGGCACATCATAACTATGCATACCTTAAGTAGTTGTAGCAACATTATCATTACCTTTTTTCTCATCTTTAGAAATTATAGGTGCTTGGTCAATTAAACATTCCTCAAACATGCATGGAGCTATGGATAGGTCTTTTTGTTCTTCGTCTTTCTTCTCTTCCTTCTCACCATGGTTGTTCTCAGCTGCCTGCAAAATATTAGTATCCAAAACAATAGGCAGAACATTACGTTCGTTTTGTAATAACTCAGACTTAGTTGAAGGCATTACAATATTATTATTATTCCTGGTATCTCTGAAAATCTCATCGATTCTATTCTTCGTCCTTTCAATACTATCTTTGAAAATTTCTTCGATTCCATTCTTCATCCATTCAAGATTATCTTCGAAAATTTCAGAAAAACTCATTGGTTCCAATTTTATTTTTCGACCATTATGTCTAAATGTGTATGTATTAGCAACAAAATTATGCAAACCATTTTTATCATATACCCATGGTTGACTAAACAATAAAGAACATGCTTGCATAGGGACAAGATCAAAATTGGCAGTATCATGGTAATTTCCAATCGAAAAGTTTACTCTCACAATTCTATTTACCTTGAACTTACCACAAAAGTTGAACCATTTGATGTAATATGGATAAGGATGCGGTTGTGTAGGCAACTCAAGTTTCTCAACCAAATCTGAACTCACAAAGTTATTGCAACTCTCACTATCGATTAGAGTACGACATGCTCTATCCTTAACCACAAACTTTGTTTCAAATAATTCGTGGTACTGCCATTGCTCCGCTTTCTCCATTTGAGAACTTAGCACTTGTTGCACCAAAGTACTTTCATCACGTGCATCTGTGAAAGGTGATGTAGCAGCTATGGTTTGTCTCCCATCTAACTTTATCTCATATCCATAAGAGACGTAATCTGCCATTATCAGTAGAAAAAGATAACAACAGAACAATATTGTTCCTATTAACTACAGATCATGGAAGCATCTTACCATGCTCTTACATGGACCTCATCATCGTCACTGTCATTGAAACACCAAAACAGCAACAAACGGTGAAGGTTATCCCTAATAATCTACTACGTAGGTGTGGTGGTGCCTCTCAACAATTCTCAGCAATATGGAGCACCAAACCAAGCTCTTATAAAGTTCTTACCAGCAAAGCAAAGGATACCTGGAAGGCGTAGTCAGCGATTGCAAGGATCAAGAACCTGTGCTGTCTAGAAGTAATATGTGGAGCTAGGAAGGTCAAATATATGTGAGTGGTACACAATCCAATGACAGATAGTAATGCTGAATAAAAATCCCAAGTCACGTGCCCTTAGTTGCTGGTCTACTCGTGTCCTAGACAGTAGTGGTAACAATGATGACGCAAATTGAATATGACACTAGTAAACAGCAAGGAAGGACTGGCAGGCAAGCTTTGGCGAGTCTCAGCAAAAATAGCAAAACCGCAAGGCTGATAGACTCAACGGAGCGCGTCGTGAGCTCGAGGCACTAGTGGAAATCAACTTTTCTTTTTTTTCTTTTATTTTTCTTTTCTTTTTTTATTTTCCAGGAGCACAAAAATAGGAACACCACAAAGTTACAGCTCAATCGGAGTTGATATGTGGCCTATGGAATTTTTTGATACCACTATTAATAGAGTGTAGAAACTTGTGAGCTCAAACAGACAATTTTGCAAGCCAAATTTTGGAATTCTGATTTTGCCAAACCCACCATAGGTGGGGGGAAAACGGATGTAAAATTTTTTTCTCTTATCCGAAAAGTTAAAATTTGCCTGATTCCGAGTCCGTATGCAAAAGTTATGGCTGTTTGAAGTTTGGGCTTCCGGTTAGGTTTTCCAAAGGGGATATAACCTAGTCTTTTTGTGGTGGAATTGGAATATGGTGGCAGCGGAGTATGTAGGGTGTTCTGGTGATGCGTGGTGATCTGATGGATGTTTATGATGGCGGAACGGCTCTCAAAGGATGAACCCTAACACACGGTGAAAGGTGGCGGCTAGGGTTACAAAGGAAAAACACACGACTAGACTAAAACACGCACTAGACCAGCAACAAGAACTTAAACTAGGACTCAAACTCAACACTACGGACTCTGAAAAAGAATCATGCAAAGGCTAAACACAGTGTAGGTTAAGGTAACTAACGACTAAATTTTTTTTTGGCTTTTCTGTAGACTCTAGGATTATTGCGAAAACAAAAACTAATCTAGGGTAAAGAAACTGGGCGAACCTGACGGTGAACCTAGAGCTCTAATACCACTTGATGTGCACTAGAGTTCCTGACCTTCCGAAAGGTTCTGATAAACAACGATTTGGACGGAATCGCGACACAAATCGATCCGGCTTCTTGAACGCGCACGCTCTTGAGCCCCGCAATCGCAGCACCACGTCTCCTCTGGTTATCACCCGTGTCGAAACGCGGGTGACCTCGCCGAGAAAGCTAATCCCTGTTTGCCAATCGAAGAACACAAACAAGAACGAGATAGAATACAACCAAAATTACAGATGAATGATTAAGCTCACAAGTTGGGGTCTTACAAACCGATCTAGCGGCGAAACTGTTCTTGACATATTAATCTAAGCAAAACCCAAAACCTAAAGATAGCGACGGCTACTGATATATGGAGTTTAGGGTCGTGCAAGCACCCCTTGACGCAACCCTAATGGGCTCCAACACGATACACGGCCCAAAGGCCCAAATACGGCGTCGCAGCGCCGGGACAGATTCTGAACGTCAATTTGTTCGGTCAATTCCTGATGACTCGTAATGAATTTGGACATGAGACCAGAACCATTGGAAAGGTTATCTTCTTAGCTTTCCATCCATATAAAGAATGCCCCAATCCGAGCACGTATGCGACCTGGGCGCCCGTTTTAGTGCAGACTGGTCCTGGACTCCGAATTGCACCCGAAGTCGACTTGGAGAAGGTCTTGGTTTGGTCCCCAATCAACTTCTTTGATATTCCATGCATTCATTATGCTCGGCTTCTTTTCCTTCATCCAAGCAAGTACCTCTGCAAACGAAAACAAACAAAACTCATTGTGTAGCAACGTATGTTCAAAAATATAACAAGTAAATCTTATGTAGAACTGGTTAACCTTTGACTGATTAATACACAAGGTAGTCATGGTTATATCCGAGCTAGTTGTGTCCTCATCAAAGGTGATATCCACATGAGCAATAAAATGATTAAAAAAAACCATTGGATAACATTTTACTCAAATCCAAGTGAGGGTTTTCATGATTTTTTTTTTGGTGGTGGGGGGATACAAAAGAATTTGGATGCCACTATTATTAAAAAGGGATTTGCTATACAACAGCCTGCTATTTTATTCATTTTATCAGCTAAATTCTTGACCATTGATTGTTCCAAGATTTGTGCAAGTGTTACCGGGCCCACAACTAGTTTTGGGTTTGCACCCATTTTATTCCGGATCCGAACGAGCGGAGTGGAGTGTGGGCAACCCGATGCATTCCCCTCGCCATTCTCTCCGCCTTCACCAATCCACCTCGCCTCCTCACCTTCCGGCGGATCCGGTTGGCCAGAGGGAGGAACTAAGATGCACCAGAGGTGAGCATGCGAGTCACCGCCCGTGCATCCTCTTCTACTCCCCTCTCCCTCTTCCTCCCTGCTCTGTCACCAGCCTCCCTGTTGGAGGGAAGGAAGATGCTCTAGAGGTGAGGATGCAAGTCGCCGCCGTGCGTCCTCTTCCCCTCCCCCTCTATCTCGCCATCACGCCCTCTCCCTGTCCCCTCCCTTTCCTCTCCCTGTCCCTCCCCACTGTCCGTGACCTCTCCGTTCATTAATGTTCTATTTTCACTTAATTCTAGTTCATTAATGTATGATGGAAATGGAAAAATTTTTTTAGAAATTGTGCATAGAAATAGTTTCGTGTTTTCCAAGAGAAGAATTTCTTTTTTAAGCTAACAACTTGATGTTTGTGAACTTATTGGAGAACCTTTGCACCCTGTATATAGTTTGTCTAATTTATCTGCAGTAGAATTTTGGTTAATTTACCTTATCAGTGCACCATATAAGCCCACTAAACAGTAAATTGGTTACCAATGAAGAGAATATAGTTTTGTTAGGAATGTTAGAAATTAGCATGCATCACTTTAGAATTTGAAGTGAGGAATAGGTACTTAGTTTTGTTAGAAATATATTTATAAGTTTTATTTGCATTGATGAGTACTTAGTTTCTTAGTTTAATTTTCATCTTGCAGCTATTTTGGTTAGTTAATTTTTTTGTAAGCAGATCATAATCTCTAAAATAGATTTCCTGACTTCTAGCAGTAGGTTATTAGCAATGATGAGTACTTAGTTTCGTTAGTTCAATTTTCAGCTAGCAGGTATATTCGTTAGTTTAATTTTCTATAAGAAGCTCATAATCTCTAAGGAGATTTCCTGATTTCTAGCAGTAGATAGTAGGTTGTTCTGTCATCTACTAGCCATGCCAATACCTAGTTTTGTCATCTTTTGTGAGCACTGGACATGTGAGCACTAGACGTTTTGTGAATTATGTAGCTTTGTCTTACAAGGATAGATGAGGAGTTATGTTAGTTTTATTATATAATGTTTTGCTTGTTAATTAAATGAACCTAATTTGAGCTATTTGTTATCAGTTTTGTTAGAACAATTCACTAATTATTGCTGCTATTATAGCTAGTTTTTATACAAGTTTTTGTTAGTTTGTCATGTTGGGGAAATTTGTTTTGTATTGTGTTAGTTCTGTCTTTTTGTCTGTTTTGTCAGATATTGTCAAATTTCACTTAATAGTTTTGTCTATTTTTGTGAGCTATTAATAGTACATGTTTTGTTAGCCATTTATATTTTCTGTGGAAGTTGTGTTTTGCTTCACTAGTATCAGAAGAACACCTTGTATGCGGCTAAACATTTTTATTATGTTTTGTGAATTCTATAGTTTTGTTAGATTAGGAAGCTGAGGAGTTTTGTTAGTTTTGTCAGTTCTGAGAATAATTATTTTATGTTAAAAGTACTTAGTTTTGTCACAAATAGTTCTGTTAGCTCTATTTTGTTTTGTCAGTGTTTTGTATTTTGTCTTTGTTTGTCATATTGTTTTTGTTTTTGTTGGTTTATGAAATTTTACGACATATTAATCAAGCTGATGGACTATCTACATGATAACAACTATGAAATCACCGACGGCAAGCCACCAGCGGCGACGGAGGAGTGGAAGAGGAGATAAGAAAGAAAATAATGCTCGGAAGCCTACTAGAGGGTGTGCGATTGGGCAAATAAGTCTTGGACAGAGAGGCGTACGATTGAGTGAAGCGCTTTGCAACGCACGGGACAGTGGGAGTTGATCTCGGAGTTTGCTTTAGAAAATAAAAGTAAGTAATCCTAATCTATCTACTTGATCATGTAGATAGAATTTTATAAAATATTTGGTTATCTCAAAGTAGATAGGAGTTACATTTTGTATCATTTTGACATATAGATTTTTTTTTCTTTCTTTTTTCAGAGAAGATGGTCTTTGGCTGTGAACTTTCTAATTTTGGATCTCAAATTTTAATCTGAAGAAATACAGTTCTTTATCCCTATCATGGTGGCCATGATCAGCGTCCTCATCATAGCCGCCTCCATCCTCCTCAAGACTTCCACCACCTCGACCAGGTACGCCTCAAACTTCCTGCTGCCATGGCTCCCTTTCCGGAACCATTCCCCAATTTGAACCGTTTTCTTGGCTCAAGTTTCTGATTTGTTTGTCTCCGTAGGAGTTCAGAGCAAGAGGAGCTTAGGGGCCATGGCCAACGACACCTATGTGGAGATCCAAGCAACCTGTGTCTAGTTTGTGCGGCCTGTGGGCTTTTTTTTTTCAAGGAGAACATCCTTGGGTGGATTCTCCCCCTGCGAACTCTGGGCCTTTTATTCTCGGCTAGGGAATACTGGGCTTTTTTCTTTTTGTGCATGCATTCTACTAGTGGCAGGTAGCCCCTGTATGTCTTGTCAGAGTTTGTTTTGAGTTCTGTTAGCACTTTCTAATCAGCAGTGCAAATATTTCAATCTCACCCTTAAATTTGTATTATTACCAATGTCAAAAATAATCATGCATCACTTTTGTTATGTCAAAAACCCGAGTATTTAATTTAGGAGTATTTAGTTTTATTAGCACTGTTTTATTTGAGGCCTGTTAACCTGATCGTTGAATTGATGAACTTGTAGGTTTGTCAGCTACTACCTAGTTTGTTGAATGTATTCAGATGTAGGTCCTAGAGGTAGTTAGGCCCTATGTGGCTCATTGTACCTACTAGTTTTATTTTTGTTACCCAAATTATAATTAGTTGCTTCATTTTTCAGGGTGGAAATCCGAAAGCAGCATGCATCGAGTCATTCTCCATGGCTTCTCAGGTTGGTGAATGATTTCTTTTGTGTTCCTCGATAAATAGAAAGTGTGCTAAAAGTGCCGGTAATAAATGACAAGCTAGTAATGCAAGAATTTGGTGACTCGGCCTCATATATCCACTGGTCAGAAAATAATCGGTTTTGAATTGTGGATCAATTACATATATTTTTTGGTGATATATTTTTTTGGTTCAGGGCTGATTTAGTAAGATAGTACATGTACCATATGGTTTGCATTTGCCATGCATACGCTGCAGATATTGACTTCATATATACAGTAGTTTGTATGACTATGCTTACAAATTATCGTGACGCTTGCAGATTGTAGTACTCAGTGATTGGTCTTCCCTAGGTCTTCTGCTATCTAAACGGGGTCTGCTACTTTTTCTTCATCAATGTAATTTTAATATGCACTGATATACTATCATAACCTAGTTTTGTCAACCTTGTGTGCTATCAACATCTTAGTAATTATAAAATCAGTGCACTGAGCTAAATTCAGACAATCAAGCATCTACTTAGGGTGTGTTCGGCACAGCTGTTACCGGCGCGCTATAGTGTTTCATCCCACGCACGCTTTTCAAACTACTACACGGTGTATTTTTTTGCAAAAAATTTCTATACAAAAGTTGCTTAAAAAAATCAAATTAATCCATTTTTGAAAAAAAATTAGCTAATACTTAATTAATCACGCGCTAATAATCGCTCCGTTTTCCGTGTTTACTGTGCGTGTTGCCGAACACAGAGCCTTAGTAGTGCTATTTGCACTGAGCATGATTGTTTGCACTGAAGCAGTGAAGCATAAAAAATTCAGAGAATACTTTATTTGGTGACTAATAGCTTGATTTTCTTCTAATAGCAATTTTTTTTGGATATTTATTTCGATATTTACACTGATGGCAGTTTATATTTAATCTTTTCTAGGGACTCTGCTTTGTGTTCACCGGTATAGCCGGTCGTCCTGTTATATATCATCTAACAGGTACTTTTTTCCTATTTCTTTTCACAGGATTTGCATCGATTTCACATTTGGCTCCACTGATTATTTGGCAATGGGAGGAGGTGGTGACTTTGCACTTTATCTCAACCAATACCAGTCATCTCTGCCCTTCTCTCCCACCTTATCATACAAAACTTTCATGTAGTGCTAACTGCTATCATGCATTTATTCTCATTTACTCTCTTGATCTCTGCAGTTTGAATGGTTCAAGTTCCATGTCAGAGAGATTTAACAGTCCATGCTTACCATGGAGAAAATCTGGACATTATTAGTTTTGTTAACATCGGAGAAATGTTAGTATGACGAATCAGTAATTGCTGTCTGGGAAAAATGGGAACAAAAATCCTTCATTATACCATAATCTGTCAGATTTTTCATGTTGGCATGGTTTTTAGGTGGATCTAGAGCTAGTCTATAGTTATTTCTCTCACAAATTAATTGCGATGCATACATTAAGTTTGTTGCTGAAATTTGATCAGAGATTGTAATATCATTTTGAATCAATCTATTTATGCATACAGGATATGTCAAGATTTTTGTGTTTGTAAGGATTCTGCTAATGAATCTCGCTAGCTGAGCTTTGTCACGCAAAAGTCATGTGATAACAAAACAGATTCAATCACGCTCTGGTGTTGTTTCTTGGCTTCGAATTGGACCTTCTCCTGCTGGGTTGTTATGACTTATGGGAGAGAATTTGTGTGTTAATTTTTAGACATATTATGGGCTTCTTTTGAATAGGCCAAAGCAACAATGTTGAGGTTGTTCGATACGAAAACCAGCACAACAAATAACAAAAGACAAAACGGGCTTTCTTACATTTTTTTTCCCAAGCCAGACCCAATAATAAGAACTGTTTTAACGAACACACACAGGAGGCGCGTACGACACACGGAGAAGCGCACGCGCGGGGGGCAATGCGGTGATCTTGACACGTGTTTTATTCTATGGCTAGAAATTAGGCTGATTTCACAATTTTTTTCAGCAGGATATCACATAGATAGTCCCTTAAATATATTGGTACATATAAGGTTGTCCCCATTACAGGTTTCGTAGCAGTGATGGTATCTGTTTTGGCAATACAGAGGCACCATGGTTTCTGGCTTGAAATTTGATACATTTCAGTAACTCACGCTACAACACAAATTTCATCGTAGTACATGTACTGTTAGTACCACCTCGCAGCACCTCTCTCGGATATCATAAAATTTCTCAAATATTAAAACAATAATATGCACCTGTACGCATGCATGTGAAAAATACCACGATGTGCTATAAGATCCTCTCCTTAATTTGCAGACACGCGTATCAGCAAAATCAATGAATATATCTGTTTTAATCACCATGTAAGTTTTCTGTCTTTCATAGAGTAGAATACAGAGTTCGTTTTTAATAAGAAGGTTTCCAGGGCCCTGCCACCGATGCTGCGGAGGGCTCTTCCGGCGCCGGTGGGGGTGGCACTGAGGATGCAGGGGGCGACGCGCCACCCCGGAGGTCGCTGTCGCCACAGGCCCGAAGGTCGTCGTTGCTGCAGCCCCATGAACAAGACGTGGGGAGGGACGCTTCCCCAGCCCTTGGCCCCGGGGCCTGACCGCTGGCGGACCGAACCAGACCCGGTCGCCGAAAGGGTGACGGTCCCCGTTTACTCCGTCCACCCCGACGGGCTCGGAGCCCCTCCTGCAGGCACTAGCGGTGGGGAACGCCCAAATGCAGTCCCTGCTAGGGGAGCGAGCCGAGCTGGACGCAAAGTGGGCGCGCCTCGAGGAAGGGCATCGCTCGCTGGAGGCCATGGTCGCCGCTGGCCGCTCCGCACACAACCGCCGCCTGGCAGAGCTAGAGGCGCGGGCCGCGGCCATAGACGAAGTGATGCGGGAGACCGAGGAAGAGAGGGTCATGACCCTCGTCGCCACGGACACCCTAGATGAGGCGGTAGGTGACCTTCGGCTCGCCAGCGATGCGTATGCGGAGACGCTTCAAGAGAGGGAGAACGCCGTGGCGGCGTGGGAGCAGCAGGTGCCGCGGGCCAAGGGGTCCTTGCGCCAGCGGGAGGGGGGCGTGGAGGCCCGCACCAAGGAGCTGGACGAGCAGTCCTCGTCCCTACCGGAGAGGGAGGCTGCAGTGGGCCGGCGCGAGGAGTCCATGGAGCAGCAGGCGCAAGGGCGGATCGACGCTCTTCAGCTCGAGCTCGGCATTGGGCCCGAGATGCTGAAGAGCGCCCTCCTTCGGCTAAGTCGCGCGGGACGCAGGTTGGGTGTTCTGGTTAGCCAGAACTTCAAGCTGCCCACCGGCCTGAGCGGGAACGCCCACCGGCTCGAGGAGATGGCCGGTGAGCTGGAGCGGCTTCCCGAGGAGGTGGAGGACGCAATGAAGTGGTCGTCGGCCGCGCTAGCGCGGGAAGCGGTGGAGTTGGTGCTTGCCAGCCACTGGGCTCGCGACCCGAGCTTCTCACCCTTCCTCGCGCTGGATGACTTCCCCCCCGGGACGGAGGAGGGGGCCCGGGTCACCGTTCAGGTGGCCGCGAAGGCCATCGTCAGCAACTTCGAGGGGATGGCTCCCAAGTTTGCCTACGTGGCCCCATCTGATGACGACGAAGGGAAAGGCGGCTCCGAGGGCAACGAGGATTGGGAGGAGTCCGATGACGATAACGCCGCCAATGCCCCGGGAACCCCGGGAGGAGCGGGAAAATCCGACCTGAGGTGAGCCGGGAGCCGCCCACCTCAGAGACCTGCACCGCCTCACACATGTGTGTTTATAATGCTTTGCTTTTCGGTGTATTTTGTTTACCTTAAAAGTTGCGTATTAGACTTCGTGTCGAACTCCAACTGGTTTTGCCAGTTGAATTTATCTGCATCCACTGTTCCTGCATTGAAAAATATTTGTATGCTTGTGAGTTTGACATCGCGTAAGAGCGCCGGTCCGCCTTCTTGTCTCTTTCTGTAGGGTTTATTTTGAACGGGTCTAGGCTCGGGTTGCGCTCTCTCACGACGGGGGTTCGCACTTAGAACAGTGGGGGAGATCCGCTGGCAAGGCTGGCCAGGCAGAGGTTGCAGTGACAGGGGGTCGGGGATGACCTGATTTCGGTCCTTCCGAAGTCATCTGCCCTTGCAGCGTCTTGGGGCATGGCTCGCGTCTGGGCCCCGTTTGGCATCTAGGCGAACCGAGTCGCTGATAGCAACGCCGATGCACAGAGTGTCCCAACCCAAAATAAACCCGAGGGAGAAGAAAGGAAGTAGACGCAACGGGTTCATTTGAACGGGGTCCGGGCTCGGGTTGTGGTCTCTCGCGACGGGGGTCTGCACTTAGAACCGTGGGGGAGATCCGCTGGCGAGACTGGCCAGGCCAAGGGTGCAGTGACAGGGGGCCAGGGATGACCTGATTTCGGTCGTTCCGAAGTCCCCTTCCCTTGCAGCGCCTTGACGCACGGCTCGCGTCTAGGCCCCGCTTGGCGTCTAGGCGGACTGAGTCACTGATAGCAACGCGAGCACACGAAGCGTCCTGACCCAAAATAGAACCCGAGAGACGACAAGAAGTGCTTGCCACACAAAAAACATAAGTGTACACATAAGGGTAGTGGCAGCCCCCGGCCAACTTGGCACGAAGCAGAGGTCGTGCGGGGTTGGCCCGAGCCCAGAATACAAGCACTTCTCGCACTTAGGGATAGAATTGGCGAAGATGTTCAATATTCCATGGGTTAGGAAACTCTATGCCGTCCTCCGTGGCTAGTCGGACAGAGCCTGGCCGAAGGACTTCGATCACTTTGAAAGGTCCCTCCCACGTAGGGGAGAGCTTGGTCAAGCACGCGCACGTTTGAACGCGGCTGTTAACGACGAAATTTGGTAAATCATGCATTGGATTTAGAGTTAAAGCCGAAGCCAATTGGAGGAGATAAGCGATTACAGAAAACAGAGTATGAATCGGCTGCAAGCCAAATCGGCTACGGTGTGCATCGGCTGAAACAGAATCGGACAAGGATAGCCGATGTAGCTGATTCCGATGAGGAGATGGCAGGATCATTGTCGGGTTCGGTTGGTGTGCTTCATGAGGATTGCCACGTACGGATTGAGCCCGAAGAAGGCAATTGTATCTATTAATTAGGATATTTGTTAGTTTCCTTTTATCTTTAGGAAAGTGTGTTTAGTGTCCCTTAAGGACTTTATGTGTTTCTTTTATCTTTAGGAAAGTTTCTTTCTTGTCCTACAAGGACTAGTATCTCCCCATGGGTATAAATATGTACACCCGGGGTTATTGTAATCTATCAACTCTCTATCAATACAATTCGGCGCATCGCCACCTTTTACTCTGTTACGGTTTATTTATCAACCGGCGGAATTTGGCACCTGACGCGGGGCTGCATCGGCTGTCGATCTCCGGCGAAGGGGTAAGTCCAATGTTCCGTTGGTTCAGGCAATTGTATCATCTACGTCGGCGTCATTCAAGGCTGCATCAGTACATTCGACCTCTTGGATTGCTCTGGTTTGGATAATATATTTGCCTGGCTATTTATCATATGTCTTCTGTTAATCTAGTATTAGCATCTCGATTTAGCTTTATCGGCTGCTTCTCGTTTTAGGGTTTCTGCTGGTATCGACTAAATCGTTTTGCTAGATTAGATTAGCTTAGGCATCTACCACCCTGAAAATCAGTCAAGGGCTTGATCATCTAGATATTGTGTTTCTTTACATACTTAGTGCTGCATCAGTTGGGTTTGACCTACTAAGTCGTGCTTAGAACCATGAATCTCTAGCTTGCTTTTTGATTGCCGATAAGGGTTTCATCGGGGTTTCAGCCGATGAGTTATCTGGACGTTGCATCGGCTTATAAGGATTGCATATAAGTTGAATTTAGCCGATGACAACAAAGGTTTCACTGTTTAATCTAATCTTGTGGATTTTATGGCATTGGATCTATGTTAGATTCACTTCATCGGCTATGCTATGAATATATATAATCTCTCTCTTGAGGTGTTTTTAGACATAAGTGATTTATACTGTCTCGGCGCCCTGTCCGATCTATCCCAATCACTTGGTTTAAATATATTTTGAGATTTAGATTATGTATCATTGATATCTACAGCCGATCGAGTATGTCTAACTTTCGTTTCACTTTATCAAGTCATTGCCGATCTAATGCATATTATCATCAGCCGATTGTCTCTTTGTCAAGTGTCAGAAACTACATTGAACACATAGCCGATAGCTCAAAACCCTATCGCTATCGGCTGTTATCAGGATCGGCTGGAATTACTACATCGGCTATGTTGGCCGATCGGTTCTTTGATCTGTCGTTTGTATATCTTGTCAGTTGCAGGATCAAACTGACTGGCACGCCTGCATCTCACCAAGATTTGGACCTGCACTGGAGCTAAGCAGATCTCCCAGGCCAGTGTGTGTTTTTTGCATCAACAGCGGCGCAAGACTAAATCATTTACTTGTAGTGATCGGGCCCGGACGTGGCGCTGATGGTAGTGTTGTAGGCTCTGTTGATAGCGGGTGGCCCGAAGGGCCGCGCGACTCCTCTCCTCGAGGTAGTCAAGGTCATCGTGCCGGAGCTGATCTTGATTGGCCTCGGCATACATCATGGCCTGGGGGGATCCTAGGGCTAGCTTTGATGAGAGGACTGCCTCGGCCCTGTACACCAAGAAGAAAGGTGTTTCTCTTGTTGCACGGTTCGAGGTGGTCCGGTTTGCTCAGAGCACCGCCGACAGCTCCTCGACTCTCATGAGTCCCCATGCTTCTTGAGGACATTGTAAGTCTTGGTTTTCAGGCCCTTAAGGATTTGCGCGTTGGCACGCTCCACTTGACCGTTGCTCTTGGGGTGAGCAGGTGAGGCGAAGCAAAGCTTGATGCCCATGTCGTTGCAGTAGTCACCGAAAAGTTCACTGGTGAATTGGGTTCCGTTGTCCGTGATGATGCGGTTGGGAACTCCAAAGCGAGCAGTGACGCCCTTGATGAACTTGAGGGCCGAGTACCTATCGATTTTCACGATAGGGTAAGCCTCGGGCCACATGGTGAACTTGTCGATGGCAACGTAGAGATACTCGTACCACCTGGGGGGCCTTCTTGAAGGGGCCGAGAATGTCCAGCCCTCAGACCACAAATGGCCACGAGAGTGGTATCGTTTGCAGGGCCTAGGCCGGTAGATGGGTCTGCTTGGCGTGGAACTGGCATGCCGGGCACCGCCGTACCAGGTTGGAGGGTTCCTGCAGAGCTGTTGGCCAGTAGAAGCGCTGGCGGAAGGCCATACCAACCAATGTGCGCGAGGCGGCGTGGGCGCCACACTCGCCTTCGTGGATATCGGCGAGAAGCTCGATGCCCTGTGTCTGAGGGATGCACTTCAGGAGTACCCCATTGGCGCCGCGTCGGTAGAGAGTCCTTTCTACCAACACGTACCTTTTGGAGGTTCGAGCGACTCGCTCGCTCCCTTCGCGCTACTTCGGTAGAGTCGCGTCTTGGAGGAACGCTTAGATTTCTGACATCCAAGCAAACTGCTGAGGGGTGTTGGGGCCGACCCCCTCGGGCCTCGGGGCTCGGACTCCGTTGGTCTCCCGGGGCTACATGGTCACGTCCTGGTCCCCTGCGTGGGGATCGAGGAGCGCGAACGGATGGGCAAGCCTTTCTTCAAAAGCGCCTGGTGGGGTCGGGGCTCGCGAAGATGCGAGCCTTGAGAGCTCATCGGCGAGCATGTTCTCCCATCTAGGCACGTGCCGAAGTTCTAATCCATCGAAGTGGCGCTCCATATGTCGCACTTCCCGAACGTAGGCCTCCATCTGTGGGTCGAAACATTGGTACTCCTTGGAGACTTGGTTCACGACCAGCTGACAGTCGCCCAACACTAGGAGGCGTCGGATCCCCATTCCGGCCGCCGCCCTGAGTCCCGCAAGGAGTCCCTCATATTCCTCCATATTGTTGGTTGCTCGGAAATCCAAGCGAACCACATATTTGAGGACATCGCCACTCGGTGAGGTCAAGGCGACCCCGGCGCCGGCGCCCTGCAGAGTGAGGGAGCCGTCGAAGTTCATTACCCAGTGCATGGTCCACCGGGCATGGTCGGGGTTGTCCTCGGCCTCGGGGACGGGTGATGGGGTCCACTCTTCCAAGAAGTCGGCGAGAGCTTGACTCTTGATAGCATGGCATGGAACAAAGTGGAGGTCGAACTCCGAAAGCTTAATGGCCCACTTGACCACTCGTCTGGTGCCCTCTCGGTTGTGCAGGATTTGGCCGAGGGGGTAGGACGTCACCACCGTAACCCGATGCACCTGTAAGTAATGGTGTAACTTCCTCAACGCCACAAGAACTGCGTATAACATTTTCTAGGCTTGAGGGTATCAAGTTTTAGCATCTCGCAGGACCTCACTGACAAAGTAGACCGGCCGCTGTACCTTTCGGTGGGGCCTGGTCCCTTCGCTAAGGGCGCCGGGCTCCCAGGGCCCGGCACTTGCGGTGCCTTCTTCGACCCGCGGGGTGTCCGCGTCGGTTGCCTCGAGGTCGGGAGCCGTCGGGCCGCTCTTCCCTTCGGTGGCCACGTGGCCATCCCGAGAGGGAGGGCATCCAGCGCCTCCTGACAGGGGGGCGAAGGGCCACCCACGTACTGGGAGGGCCCATGGCCGCCTCCCAGCACGGGGGCCTCTTCAGCCACTTCCGGCCCGGGCCTCACTACTATGGGATGGGGGAACTGCAGTTGAGGGTCTTTCCTCGTCGCGCTCCACCACCAATGCTGCACTGACTACTTGCGGGGTTGCGCCAAATAGAGCAGTAGTGGCTCCTTTGGCTCCGGGGCCACCAGGACCACGGGAGAGCTAAGGTAAGCCTTTAGCTGATCTAATGCTTGTTCCGCCTCCTCCATCCAGACAAATGGCCCGGAACGCTTGAGGAGATTGAATAGGGGCAGCGCCCACTCTCCCAACCTTGCGATGAATCTGCTCAAGGCGGCCATGCATCCCGAGACGCACTGCACGTCCCTGAGCCGGCTAGGGGGGCGCATCCGCTCTATTGCTCTAATCTTCTCGGGGTTGGCCTCTATGCCTCTAGCCGAGACCAGGAACCCGAGAAGCTTGCCCGCTGGAACCCCGAACACGCATTTTTCGGGATTCAGCTTCATGCGTGTGGAGCGGAGGTTATCGAAAGTCTTCGCTAAATCTGAGAGTAAGGTCTCTCGATCGCGTGTTTTTACGACCAAGTCATCGACATATGCCTCAACATTACGCCCTATTTTATTTTTCAAATTGATGCGAGTGGTTCGCTGAAAGGTAGGGCCTGCATTCTTTAAACCAAATGGCATGGATATATAGCAATAAGTGCCAACAGGTGTAATGAAAGCAGTTTTTTTCTCATCCTCCCTAGCCATGCAAATATGATGATATCCTGAATAGGCATCTAGAAAACACAAAAGATTGCACCCCGCAGTGGAGTCGACGATTTGATCTATGCGTGGCAGGGGAAGGGATCTTTAGGGCATGCCTTGTTGAGGTCGGTGTAGTCGACGCACATCCGGAGCTTGCCGTTGGCCTTGGGGATGACAACCGGGTTCGCCAGCCACTCCGAATGGACCACCTCTCGAATGAATCCGGCCTCCAGGAGCAGCGCCACCTCCTCGCGGATGAAGGCTTGCCGCTCTGGGGCCTGCCACCGTACCTATTGCCGGACTGGTCTCGCGTCCGGACTCACGGCCAGATGGTGCTCGATCACCTCCCTGGGGACCCCGGGCATATCCGATGGCTTCCATGCAAACACATCGGCGTTTGCCCGTAGGAAGGAGATGAGTGTGTCTTCCTATTTGGCGTCCAAGCTACCGCTAATCTTGACGGGTTCCTCGTCACCCGAAGCCATCCGCTTCTTCAGGGCGAGTGAGGTAGGGGCCTTGGGCCCTCCGCCGCTGCCCTCGGGCCTGTCGACCGCCGCAAGGCTGTTCACGCGCTGCTCCGCGCAAGCCAGGGCGACCCTGACATTGCCGTGGACGGTGATGGGGCCGCTCGGGCCCGACATCTTTAGCTAGAGTTAGGCATAGTGGGCCGCCACCATGAACTTCACCAACACGGGCCTCCCGAGCACCACGTTGTAGGGCAGATTGAGATCCGCCACATCGCAGTCGATTCGCTTGGTGCGGAAGTTGGAGGGCCCGCCGAAGGTGTCGGGGAGCGAGATGTGACCCAGCGGCCATGTGTGCCCCGGGGTGACGCCAATGATTGGCAGCGACGACTCAAGCCACATCCCCGGGGCCTTGATCACGTCAAAGGCCATGGGGGACAAGATGTTGAGGGCCGCGCCGCCGTCGACCAAGACGCGCCCCATTTTGACGTTGCACACGGTGGGGGAGACCACCAACGCCAAGTGTCCACCCCTGGCCAGGCAAGTGGGGTGATCGCTTTGGTCGAAGGTGAGCTTCACCTCCGACCAGTGCGACCGCCGTGTCGCCTCGTGAGTAGGGACGGTGGCCAGAAGCTCATGCTTCATGGCCTTGAAACTTCAACGGGAGGCGTGGGCGCACGCCCCTTCGTCGACAGTGGCGATGGCGTGCTCAGGCTCCTAGAAGCCGAGCTCCCCGTCATCGAGGTCCTCGACAGGGGCCTTCTCCTTGGCCTCGCTTTGTCGGTTACAAGATGAGGGCGCCGGGGCCCTGTCCTCACGGCGACCCTCCTTCCGCTCCTGCTTGTACTTCTTGACACGCTCGGCCAAGTTCTTGACCGAGCGGCAATCAACGAGACTGTGGCGGGTCATATTGTGCACGGAGCACCATTTGTCCGCCGAGCGCTCCCCGCCAGGGGCACCAATGTCCTTTTGCTTGCCGCCCGCGGCCTTCCCCTTGTACAGGATGCGCGGGGTGCCTTCTACGGCGAGGATGTAGCCCTCATCATCGGATCGGGTTGTCCTCTTCTTCCTCCTTCGCTTGTCCCGCCGCCCGGTGTGGGCGGCGAGCTCGGGCGCAACTGTGGCTGCTCCGGTGCTGGAGGAGTTCTAGGTCCAGGCCTCCTCCTTGCGAGCCACTCGGTCCGCGAGCTCGAAAAGCTCTGCGGTGGTCTGGGGCTCCTTGGAGGCTATCTTCTCGAGCATGTGGTTGTGCTGCACGCCCCCTGAACGCGTAGATTACCGCGTGAGCAGGGATGCAGGGAATGGTATTGCGCACCTGGCAGAAATGCTGGACGTACTGGCGGAGGGACTCGCCGTCCCGCCGCTATACCGCGTGCAGGTCTGCCTCCTCTCCCGGGCATAGATATGTGCCCTAAAAGTTCATGACGAACTGTCGGTACATATCCTCCTAGGAGTGGACCAAGGTGGGTGGCAGATTCATGAGCCAGGCCTGCGCTTGGCCCTTAAGGGCCATGAGGAAGAAGTTCGCCATGGCCCGATCGTCGCCCCCTGCCGCCTCTATGGTGGTGGTGTAGATTTGGAGGAACTCGGAGGGGTTGATGCCGCCATCGTACTTCTCGGTGAGGCTGGGCTGGAATTTCGGGGGCCATTGGACATTCCGAAGACTCGTCACGAAGGCCTGACAGCCAGCACTGTGCGACGGGGGAGTGCGGGGCAAAGCCCCCTACTTGGGGTGACGTGGCGTTCCAGAGGAGGCAGCGCCTCCCCCCGTATAGGCGGCGCGGCGAGCATCACGACGGCGCTCTATATCGAGCCTGGCATCCGCTCCTCCATATATGTCCTCCTGGCACCCGCGGTCACCCTTGGGTGTTGATGAGGGGAATGATGTCGCCATGCCAGCGTTGGACCAGGGTCTCCAGCTCTGGGGCGATGCGTGGGTGGCGCAAGAGCATGCCCACCGCCTGGAGCGCACCCTCAGCGGTGCTACCCCCGCCATGGGTGAGGCGTCGGCGCACGCCACCATGGAGCCTTCCTTGACAAGCCGCCGAAGAAGTCTCGGAGCCCTTGGCCTTGTTCCCGGCGCCGCCGCCGTCAGGGGGCACCAGGTCACGTTCTATCACGCCCAGAAATTCACTACCAGAATTTCCAAAGCAAATTGTGTATTAAAATCCCTGTCCAGGACCAGCCAGGGTACACAAATGACAAAGTTGCCATACAGATCCACGTCTTACAAAACAATAAAAAAAATCTCTTACAAAACTGCAGCGGAAAAAGAAAACAAACCATTCTAATAAACTAAACACTCGCAACGTAGCGACTCCAATCCACAGGCATTCCTCGACGGTAGCAACAAGCCTACTCTTCTGAAAAGTCTTCCTCTGAAACATACTCCAACTCTGGTGTGGGGAAAAATAAAGCAAAACGATTTGGACGGAGTCGCGACACAAATCGATCTGGGTAGTACTCAGTTTTGCTTTATTTTTCCCCACACCAGAGTTGGAGTATGTTTCAGAGGAAGACTTTTCAGAAGAGTAGGCTTGTTGCTACCGTCGAGGAATGCCTGTGGATTGGAGTCGCTACGTTGCGAGTGTTTAGTTTATTAGAATGGTTTGTTTTTTTTTTCCGCTGCAGTTTTGTAAGAGATTTTTTTTATTGTTTTGTAAGACGTGGATCTGTATGGCAACTTTGTCATTTGTGTACCTTGGCTGGTCCTGGACAGGGATTTTAATACACAATTTGCTTTGGAAATTCTGGTAGTGAATTTCTGGGCGTGACAAGTTGGTATCAGAGCCAGGTTGACCGTAGGACAAGCCAACTGGAAACCCTAAGAGCCCTCTAAAACTTTTCATGTGCATTTTCCCTTAATTTGAAATTGTTTTGGGAAAAATCCGGGAACTGTGGTCTTTGGGATTTTTGAAAAAAAAAGGGGTTCCTTGCATCAAAAATTTTCTTTTTGAGCATATGTTGAGTCCCGTTCCTTTGCCCTCTGTAGATGAGCAGGAGCCTGGTTACGACTCCACCGACCGCAGAAACCGTTCCGAGCATTAGGCTCGTTACCCTTAGTTTTCCGTTTTCTTAGTTTGATTTCTTGTTAGATGCTGTGTGTTAGGTTTGTTGCTCTGGGGTTTAGCCGATGGTCGATACCATGTGCCTATGGTATGGCTATCTTATTAAGGACTTTTGCTTGCTATTTTGGAGTGTTTTAAGTTAGATCAGAACAATTACAATTAAATTAATAATATATTAAAGCTTAGTTCTGAGCAATCTGTTTTCTTTCTTGTCCATTTCTTTCTGCTGGTTCTTCTCCTTCAGATGGTCAACACAAGGACAAGTGGTAACAACAACGGACAAGAGGGATCCCAGGCTAATAGAACAAACACCAACGCTCCTCCCCCACCACCGGATAACCCCACTCTTGCTCAAGTGCTAGCTAGCCAGACTCAGATGATGGCGGCTATGATGCAGCAAATGCAGCAGCAGCATCAACAAATGCAACAGCAGATGTTGCAACAGATGCAACAACAAGCTCAGCAGCAGCAGCAGGCCCAACAGAATCAACCACCACCCCAATCCAAGTTGCCAGAGTTTCTTCATGTCAGACCGCCGGTTTTCTCAAGTACTACCAATCCCATGGAAGCGAACGATTGGCTTCATGTTATTGAGAAGAAGCTTAATCTACTCCAGTGCAATGATCAAGAGAAGGTCGCTTTCGCTACCCATCAATTGCAGGGTCCCGCTTCGGCTTGGTGGGATAACTATTTGGTTACCCGTCCACCCGGAACGGAGGTCACTTGGACGGAGTTCTGCCGCAGTTTCAGGAAAGCCCAAATTCCTGACGGCATAGTAGCCCAGAAGAAGAGGGAGTTTAGGGCGCTCCACCAAGGTAATAGGACGGTGACGGAATACCTCCATGAGTTCAACCGTCTCGCACGTTACGCTCCGGAGGATGTGCGCACTGATGCGGAAAGGCAGGAAAAGTTTCTTTCCGGCCTGGATGATGAATTGACCAACCAGCTAATCTCAGGGGATTATGCTGATTTCGAGAAGTTAGTTGATAAGGCGATCCGTCAAGAAGATCAACGCAACAGGATGGATCGAAAGAGGAAGGCAGTCCAGTTCAGGGCGCAGCAGGGAAGTCAACAGAAGCCCCGGTTCACCGCCGGACAGCAGGGTGAACCTTCTACAATGATTGTTCGTCAACATCGACCTTACCAGCCTGGTAATTTCAACAACAACAATTCCGGCAACTGCAACAACAACGGGGGACAGCCCAACCGCAACCCGGTTCCGCTTCCGCCAACGGCCGCAGCTCAGCCAGCTCCATCGACTCAACCCAGGAAGGAGTCTGGCGGAAAATCATTTGTCTGCTTCAACTGCAACGAGCCCGGACACTTCGCCGACAAGTGCCCGAAGCCAAGGCGTGCAGGACCCAAGTTTGTTCATGCCCGTGTCAACCATGCGTCAGCAGAGGAGGCACAGGCTGCACCAGAAGTGGTACTGGGTACGTTCCCTGTCAATTCAATTCCAGCTATCACTCTTTTTGATTCTGGTGCTACACATTCCTTTTTATCAAAGCGTTTTGCTGGGACATATGGGTTGTCAGTAGTGAAACTTAGAACGCCTATGTGGGTTCACACTCCTGGGAATGAGATGACCACAGCCCACTATTGCCCCTCTGTGGAAATAGAAATCCAGGGTTCTAAATTTCTAGCCAATCTTATCCTTCTTGAATCCAAGGACCTAGATGTCATTCTTGGGATGGATTGGTTAACAAGGCACAAGGGAGTTATCGATTGCGCTAGTCGCACTATCACTCTGGTTAATGAGAAAGGAGAAGTCATGAAATTCCAGTCGCCGACACCCCAGAAGCAGAGAGTGTGCTTGAACCAAGTAGATGGGACGAAACAGGTCGCAGAAGAAGGGAAAGATATTAAGAAGTTGGAGGATATTCCTATTGTTAGAGAATACCCTGAAGTCTTTCCGGATGACATAACCACAATGCCACCAAAGAGAGAAATTGAATTTTGGATTGACTTAGTACCGGGAACTGCCCCGATACACAAGAGACCCTATAGGATGGGAGCCAATGAACTGGCGGAAGTCAAGAAGCAAGTTGATGAGCAGTTGCTGAAAAAGGATGAGAAGTTCAAGTGGTCAGCAGAATGCGACAGAAGTTTTGAGGAACTTAAGAAGAAGTTGGTAACGGCACCAGTCTTAATTCTGCCAGACCAGACTAAAGACTTTCAGGTTTATTGCGATGCGTCTCGCCAAGGGCTAGGATGTGTATTGATGCAAGAAGGCAGAGTGGTTGCATACGCCTCGCGGCAACTGCGCTCACATGAGAATAATTACCCCACTCATGATCTGGAATTAGCAGCAGTCGTACATGCCCTAAAGATTTGGAGGCATTATCTTATTGGAAACCGTTGCGAGGTGTATACGGATCACAAGAGTTTGAAGTATATCTTCACCCAACCGGACTTAAATCTCCGCCAGCGAAGATGGTTGGAATTGATTAAAGACTATGATCTGGGAATCCACTACCATCCCGGTAAAGCTAATGTAGTGGCAGATGCTTTAAGCCGGAAGAGCTACTACAGTTCCACCCGTATGGAAGAGATGAGCAGCCAGTTGCAGCGAGACTTCGAACGGCTAAACCTCGGTATTGTTAAACATGGGTTTGCATCCGCTCTAGAAGCACGACCAACCCTCGTGGAGCAGGTCCGAGCAGCTCAAGCTAAAGATCCGGAGATAGCAGAGCTCAAGAAAAACATGAGGGTCGGAAAGGCCCGAGATTTTTCCGAAGACGAGCATGGCACGATATGGATGGGAGAAAGACTGTGCATCCTAGAAGACAAAGAGTTAAAGGAGTTAATACTCACGGAAGCCCATCAAACTCAGTATTCAATTCATCCTGGCAGTACCAAGATGTACCAAGACCTCAAAGAGAAGTTTTGGTGGGTTAGTATGAGAAGAGAAATAGCTGAATTCGTCGCACTCTGTGACGTGTGCCAGCGAGTCAAGGCAGAGCATCAAAGGCCTGCAGGGCTGTTACAGCCTCTCCAAATTCCGGAAAGGGTGGGCGTGACACGTTCCTTCGCCCACCGAGGCACTCAGCGATGCGATGGAATGGGGGAGCATGGGGCCGGTGCCGAAAACTCGGGCTGTGGTCCCGCATGTCGCCGTCGGTCGCCTCGCCATCTTCCACCTGACCAGGTAGGGTAACGCGCGGGGCAGGCTCTTCAGCCATCTTGCTCATCACCGGAAGTGTGGCGCACAAGAAAAATGACGGGTTTCGAGAAACACGGACGTGCCCCCTACCTGGCGCGCTAGCTGTCGGGAGGTAGAACTCCTCTAACAGGGAACCGTGGGGTCCCCCTTTTTCATTCGGACCAGGGGCACGGGTGAAATCTCGAGAGTCAAAGAGAAGTAAACTTCGAGGGGGTCAGGCCCCTCGGGGATGGAGAAGACACACCGGATTTATACAGGTTCAGGCCACCATGGAGGCATAATACCCTACTCCTGTGTGTGGTTGATATGTGATTTGGTATGTGGGAGAATACAAGCGATGGTTCTCCCCTTTCTTCGGTGCTTCCTTTCTTTTTTCAATCTCTTCCTTTCTCTTTTTCTTTTTTTCCTTTCTCTTTTCCTTTCCCTCCCCCAGCCAAGACCTCCTTTTATATCTCAAGGGGTTACCACACAAGCCTCAGGCTTAGGTTTGAGGGAAAGAGAAAAAGAAAAGCGCTACAGATACGAAGATTTGAGCGCCATCCTTTTCAACGAGCCAGGACGTGCACGTCCCACCATAGTATGCCTTCAGCCGTCACTCCGAATGACCGGGCGGACGCTCGCTTATTCTTCCTTTAAATGCCGAAGACTTCCGGCCTCCTGGGCCCTCCGAGGGGGGCGCAGCATCGAAGCGACCGAAGGAGAAAGGGGCCGGTCAAAGCCTAAGGACGAGCAAAAGGCCCGCATTAAATGTGACGGGACGAGGCATGCGCTAGGCACGCCCTACACCGGTAGGCGTATGCGCACGGCGCGCACCGTCACATCCGCCATCACATCTCTCATGTCAGCCCACGTAGCCCTCTGGCACGCTCACCCATCGCATTGAAAGCGGTAGGTGGGTGCCGGCGACAGCCGCCCAGTCGACGACGGGGGCTGATCGTGGGAGGGAGGCTCGGGGCAGCCCAACCCCCCGCGCGGGAGGAGGGCTCGGGCGGCCCAACCTCCCGTGCGGGAGGCAGTTGCCGCTCCACGCATGGCCCAACCCCCTTCGGGGCGTGCCACACATACTCGGGGCGGCCTCCTCCCTTTAGTCGCGATACCCCCAGGCCCATATCATCGACAGGGATGAAGGCCTATTTTGGTCGCACCACCACAATGAAGGAGATTTGACCCGGCTACGTGCGCTCCCTCATCGCATCACATTAATGACGTAAGGATGTGTTTCCTATAGAGAGGGCGTGTGTGATGTGAGAGATGTGATGGGGCATGCTAGCCACCACTTGCCCACGTTGCTCCACTAAAAAGTTCGGTGACACGGTGTGTATTCCACGTTTGGCCGCTTGGGCCTCCTTTGCGACCTCAATGGCTGATGAGTGGGCTCGGCGGTGACCAGGAAAATAGCCCCAATTACCCTGCTCCACGTGTCAGGAGGAAGGAAAAGCACTCGTACCCGGCGAGGCCCCCACCAGTCAAACAAAGACAAGACCAAGCATGTCAACTCTTATGTGTAGGGCCCCACCTGTATGTGTGTGCATGTGTGTAGGCGTTGTGGTATCCCATTGCTTTATAAAAGGAGGACCAATGCCACCGAAAAAGGGGTTCGAAAGTAAGAAACCCTAGGCTCATCCTCCAACCAAGAACCACTTCGGTGGGTGTTTCTCAGTGCCGCCCAAACTCCGCTCTGCCCCCCACGTTCCTTGTCGAGGCACGCTGTGCACACTCAACAGGCAAAGCACCATCACCATCGGGCCAGGCACATGACGTCAGCCCCCTCGCTCGCTGAAGGAGCTGGGGAATGCTTGGCTAGCTTGGCGACCGCTTTCACCATCTGGAGTGAGCAAGCATGGCACATTCTGTTGCAGCGCCGCCTTATCTTCGATTCTGCTACACCGAGGGTGCGCTCCTAGAAGTCTAGGCATTCCTTCGTCACCCCCTCTAAGCCAGCGGTGGCACTCCGGAGCGCTATTGAATCAAGGAGGTCGCCGACTTGGTGGATGTTGCGCACCGCCAGGTCGCCTCGACAAACCTCTCATCCGGCTGCAAGTCCACATCTCACGTAGCTCCAAGCTCTGCGCATTCACCCACCACCCGTCCGGGCTCACCTCGAGATGCCGCACGCCGCAGCATCTGCCCCAAGCAGGAAACAGGCACGAGGATCTCCATGCCCGCTTGGATGGGTTGCGGCTGCATCAGGACGCGTGCATCACCCTCGAGAGCCAGCGCGAGAGGCATGAAAATGCCAGCCTGCGCTGTAATTGCCAGGCGTCCTCCAGCACGCACCACTCGGAGAAAGGATATAGGCGGCCTACGGTGCTCCTGTCGAGCAGTGCCTCGTATGGCTCCTAGTGCTGTGCCTTTGCCCCGCGCTCCGCTAGGTGTAGTGGCTAGCCAAGTTTCAGCCCAACCTGACGAAGAAGTATGACGACTCTGTTGACCTAGCGGAGTTTCTCTAGATCTACACCACCGCCTTCCAGGCGGTCAGTGGCGACGAGAAGGTGATAGCAAACTACTTCCCAGCTGCCCTCAAGGCCCAGGCTCATTCCTGGATGATGAACCCGAGAGCTCCGTGTACTCGTGGGAGGACTTATGCCATCAATTCATGGCCAACTTCCAGGACATGTTCCCGCGTCCTGATACCGAGGAAGATCTGCATGCCCTCTGCCAGTGCGAGGACGAGACCCTAATGTACTTCATACAACGCTTCAACTAGGTCCACAACACCATACCGCGCATCACCACCCATAATGTCATCCACGTGTTTCATTGTGGCATGCACGACAATCGAATGTTGGACAAGCTAAGAACCCACGAGCCTGTTAACAGCAAAATTTGGTAAAGAGATGTCAGCAACCAAGATTGGATCCAAGGCGGATTTCAAGGGATAAGGTGGTTTCCAAGAATAGATAGCGCATCAGCTGGAGCCGTATCGGCCGATATGGAATCAGACTCGGGCAGCCGAAACGGGCAACCTGAGTCAGACTCGATTAAGCCGATACGGGTATACTAGGTTCGTATTGGTTTCAGAGAAAGGTTTAAAGATATTGCCGACTAGGAATTGAGTCCAGAAGAGGCAATATGTAACTATTAATTAGGAATAAGAGTTAGTTTCCTTTTTGTAATATTGTGCTAAGAGTTCACCTAGGACTTGTTTGTTTAGGCAAGTTGTACATAGTTTTCGGTACAGACAAAGTTTGTGTATACGGGTATAAATATAAGCCCGAGGTATTGTAAAAGACAATAACAACCGGCGGCGATGAAACTCATTATCCTCGAATTCTAGGAGGGACCGAGGACGAGTTCGTAGGTCAAGGGGCTGCACCCCCGACTACGGTGATCCTTCATGGTCATCGTCGACAACTTTAGGCGGTTCTCACAAGCCGTGAGGACATCGTCCACCCTTTATACTGGGAGGTAGATGTCGGGCTTTCACACCTGCTCTGCGAGAGGTGCAATGGCCAAACAAATTCTGTCCTACGGCAGTAGAAAAATATGACGGCAATGATCCAGAGGACTTCCTGCACGTTTACTCTACAATTCTCTACGAGGCCGGCGCAGATGACAATGTGCTGGCAAACTACTTGACTACAGCATTGAAAGGATCTACTCGATCATGGCTGGTGCACCTCCCACCTCGCTCGATTTCCTCCTTGTAAGACCTATGGCTCGTCGCCAACTTTCAAGGAACATACAAGTGGCACGCGGTCGAGGACGATCTACACGCCCTTAGACAAAACCCGAGTGAATCCTTAAGGGACTATATATGGTGTTTTAACGAATGCCAGAATACGATCCCCGAGATCACCAATTCTTCTATCATATGCGCGTTTAAGTCAGACGTCCGAGATCGATACACCATCCAAGAGCTGGCAACAAGGCAAATCACTTCTGCCATGAAGCTGTTCGAGATCATTGATAGGTGTGCTTTCAGGAGGAAAGATGGAAAAGGCAAGGTGGTCGAGGAAACGCAATCGGCCAACAAAGAAGCACCGGAGTACACTAAAAAGAAGAAATAAAATCACAAAATGGAAGGGAAACGCAAGGCGGAAATAGAGGTCCTTGTCGCAGAACAAGCAAACCCACCCCCAAGGTGTCTAGCCCTTCAAGGAGATGAACCGGTACAACAATGGTGCCCAATCCACAAGACCGACACACATACTTTGGAGGAGTGCCAGGTCTTCCAGAAAGCATTAGCAAAATAGCTGGCCCTCGAAAAAGGAAAGCGAGTTCATATGGTTGAGAGGAGCACTGATGATATCTCGTCTGACAATGAACTCGTATTCCCAGTTTTTGACCTACATGTAGCCCATATCTTCAACGGTTCTACGACGTACATTGTAAAAGGGAGTATAAGAAGGTAAAACACAAAATCTGCTCTACCTCACAAGGAGTCGCTGCCAAGATGAAGTGATCTAACCAGAAGATCGAGTTCTCTGAGGACGACCACCCGACAACAACAATTGTGCTAGGCCGGTATCCGATAGTACTCAAGTCTACCATTCAGAATATCAAGGTGGCGCACGTCCTCAACGACGGCGGCAGCTTCATCAACCTCTTCTTTGCCAGCACGCTCGACGCAATGGGTATCCCTAGAAGCGAGCTTATTGCTTCCGATCAACCCTTTCATGGGATCACTCCAGAATCATTATCAAAACCACTAGGGAAGATCACGTTAGCTGTGACGTTCGGCCAAGCCAACAACTTCCATACAGAGCAAATCACTTTCACCGTAGCGAAGTTTGACACTGCTTACAATGCTATCCTCGGAAGGACCGCTTTCACGAAGTTCATGGCGGCGTCCCACTACGCGTACCAGATCCTAAAGATGCTAGGCCCAAAAAGGACAACCATGATCCCCGAGAACACGAATGTAGCGGTTTAGTGCAACAAGTGAAGCCTTGACATGGTCGAGCATACTCCCACGCCACCCACCACCTCAGAACACCTCGAAAAATGAGCAAGCCCAACAAGGCACCCAACCCTGACAACGCAATCAAGATCATCCCAGTGGCCAGTAGCAACCCTGACAACACAGTCAAGATCGGGGTAATGCTCGACAACAAATAGGAACTCGAGCTCATCACCTTTCTCCATGAGAATGCAGATGTGTTTGTGTTGATGCAAAAAACACACACTGGCCTGGGAGATCTGCTTAGCTCCAGTGCAGGTCCAAATCTTGATGAGATGCGGGCGTGCCAGTCAGTTTGATCCTGCAACTGACAAGATATACAAATAGCAGATCAGAGAACCGATTGGCCAACATAGCCGATGTAGTAATTCCAGCCGATCCTGATGACAGCCGATAGCGATAGGGTTTTGAGCTATCGGCTATGTGTTCAATGTAGATTCTGACACTTGATGAAGAGACAATCGGCTGATGATAATATGCATTAGATCGGCAATGACTTGATAAAGTAAAACGAAAGTTAGACATACTCGATCGGCTGTAGATATCAATGATACATAATCTAAATCTCAAAATATATTTAAACCAAGTGATTGGGATAGATCGGACAGGGCGCCGAGACAGTATAAATCACTTATGTCTAAAAACACCTCAAGAGAGAGATTATATATATTCATAGCATAGCCGATGAAGTAAATCTAACATAGATCCAATGCAATAAAATCCACAAGATTAGATTAAACAGTGAAACCTTTGTTGTCATCGGCTAAATTCAACTTATATGCAATCCTTATAAGCCGATGCAACGTCCAGATAACTCATCGGCTGAAACCCCGATGAAACCCTTATCAGCAATCAAAAAGCAGGCTAGAGATTCATGGTTCTAAGCACGACTTAGTAGGTCAAACTCAACTGATGCAGCACTAAGTATGTAAAGAAACACGGTATCTAGATGAGCAAGCCCTTGACTGATTTTCAGGGTGGTAGATGCCTAAGCTAATCTAATCTAGCAAGACGATTTAGTCGATACCGGCAGAAACCCTAAAACGAGAAGCAGCCGATAAAGCTAAATCGAGATGCCAATACTAGATTAACAGAAGACATATGATAAATAGCCAGGCAAATATATTATCCAAACCAGAGCAATCCAAGAGGTCGAATGTACTGATGCAGCCTTGAACGACGCCGGCGTAGATGATACAATTGCCTGAACCGACGGAACATTGGACTTACCCCTTCGCCGGAGATCGACAGCCGATGCAGCCCCGCGTCAGGTGCCAAATTCCGCCGGTTGATAAATAAACCGTAACAGAGTAAAAGGTGGCGATGCGCCGAATTGTATTGATCGAGAGTTGATATCTTACAATAACCCCGGGTGTACATATTTATACCCATGGGGAGATACTAGTCCTTGTAGGACAAGAAAGAAACTTTCCTAAAGATAAAAGAAAAACATAAAGTCCTTAAAGGACACTAAACACACTTTCCTAAAGATAAAAGGAAACTAACAAATATTCTAATTAATAGATACAATTGCCTTCTTCGGACTCAATCCGTACGTGGCAATCCTCATGAAGCACATCAACCGAACCCGACAATGATCCTGCCATCTCCTTATCGGAATCGGCTACATCGGCTATCCTTGTCCGATTCTGTTTCAGCCGATGCACACCGTAGCCGATTTGGCTTGCAGCCGATTCATACTCTGATTCTGTAATCGCTTATCTCCTCCAATCGGCTTCGGCTTTAACTCTGAATCCAATGCATGATTTACCAAATTTCGTCGTTAACAGTTTGCTTGGCAATCATCCGACATGCCCGGAGTCCCTAAGGAGGTGATCAAGCAAAAACTGATGGTGTGTCTCGATGCTAAGCCAGCCAAGCAGAAACTGCGACGATTTGCCCAAGATAGAAAAGAAGTTATTCGAGAAGAGCTAGACAAACTTCTCAAGGTTGTCTTCATCAAAGAGGTTCTCCATCCAGAGTGACTCGCTAACCCAGTAATGGTGCACAAGACCAACGAGAAATGGAGGATGTGCATAGACTTCACCAATCTCAATAAGACGTGACCCAAGGACCACTTCCCTCTTCCTCGCATTGACCAACTGGTGGACTCAACCGCTGGTTGTGAGTTGTTGAGTTTCCTCGATGCTTACTCCGGCTATCACCAGATCAACATAGCCAAAGAGGATGAAGAGAAGACAGCGTTCATCACGCCCTTCGATGTTTTCTGCTATACCAAGATGCCCTTTGGATTAAACAATGCAGGAAACACATATCAGCGAGAGATCGAGGGGGTTTTAGATGACCAGATCGGCAAGAACGTGGAGGCATACGTCGACGATGTTGTGGTCAAGACGAAGATAAAGGACAGTCTGATCGATGACCTAAGGAAAACATTCAACAATCTCTGGCGATATCGGCTCAAACTAAACCCGAAGAAGCATACGTTTGGAGTACCGTCGGGGAAGTTGCTTGGATTTCTTGTCTTCGGACAAGGAATTGAGGCAAACCCCAAGAAAATCAAGGCCACCGAGAATGTGAAGTAGCCGACAAACTCAAAAAAGTACAGAAGCTCACGAGATGTATGGCAGCTTTAAGCCGGTTCGTGGCCAGGATGGGAGAACGAGGACACCCTTTCTTTGCCCTACTCAAAAAGCAGGATAGATTTGAGTGGACACAGGATACCAAGAACGAGTTTATCCTGCTGAAGCGGTACTTGTCCAACCCTCTTGTACTCGTTGTCCCACAGCCAATGGAAGAACTACTTCTCTATATTGCTGCCACATCTTATTCCGTTAGCACTGTGATTGTTGTTGAGAGGGACAAAGTACAACATCTTGTGTACTATGTCAGCGAGGACCTCCACGACGCCAAAACTTATATCCTCAAATCCAGAAATTGCTCTATGTTGTGGTCATGACATCGCAGAAGCTGCGCCACTATTTGCAGGCCCACAAAGTCAAGATCGTTTCTTCCTTCCCTCTAGGTGAGGTGGTTAGGAACAAAGATGTTGTTGGACGCTTTGCCAAGTGGGTTGTCAAATTCAGCCAATTCGATGTCAACTTCATCCCACGTACAACCATCAAGTCTCAGGTTCTCGCCAACTTCGTTGCTGATTGGACCATTCCCGAGAACACCCGAACGGGTCAGACGAATAATGAGACATGGACAATGACCTTTGACTGGGCATTCAATAGCCAAGGAGAAGGGGCAGGATTCATTCTGACATGCAATACGCCTCAATTTCCGAGCAACAAACAACACCACCGACTATGAAGGACTACTCACTGGATTACGAGCTGCCACGGCACTGGAGATCCCCAAATACCCTTAGAGGACGAGATGACAACGATAACCGAGAAGATCACAAAAATGATCGAGATCGTCGAGACTGTCGGTACTCGATACTTTCTGTTGTTCTCTATTGTAATCTATGTGGTTCTCGTCATAATTCCATATAAACTGGGGTAGGGCTATTACCTTACAAGGGGCCTAAACTAGTATAATCCTTGTCTTCCATGTGCTTGATGTCGTTTCGTGTAGATCATTGCTCCAACATACCCCAATACCCTCAGAATACGGTCTACGAATACAACCCGACGACAATATGTATTAAGAAATTGGTAGTCATGATTTATTTACCTAGGGAGCCTTTTTTATTTTTTTTCCTTCAAATAAATAGCAAAAAATCGCCCCTCTAGACCTCCCACCCGAAATACGAACAATACACTATGTTGGAGAATCCAGTCCATAAATAGGTTGGGGTATTTATAGTGTATGCTATACGTGACGGCTGTGAATGGAGCCCGTCAAAGATCAACCTTCAGCAATGATGGGCCTTACCTTCACCTTTGATGGGCAGATATCTTGTACCCATCAACGAGGGCCTTTATCGGTGAAGGGGTTTGGTTTCGCCCCGTCACAGGTGACCTATGTTGGGCTGGAACTAAAGCCCATCACCGATATGGGTCATCGGTGATTGGTTTGGCCGTGAGAACATAGGTGAATGCCTCTATACGGGCCACACCCCTCCGTCACAGATAGGCCGATTATGATGCTAGGATCTGTGCTAGTGCAATGACTGCATTTTTTGTATGGTAAGGGATATATATTTTTTAGATGCCTAATCGGTGTGTTTACTTTTAAGTTTGATATGACCAAGAAGATATCCCAAAAGCTCTACAAAATTTGTAGCTAAATTGTAATCCGTTGAATCTGATTTTAGGATGATTCAGATTTAAATCTTTGTCGTCAGCTGGTTTCTTTTTCAAGTATTTTTTGATAAGGCACGGAAAATTATGGGAGAAGTTTGAAAACTGGGAAACTAATCAATTGCTTTTATATGTTTTAGTCATATTGCAACTTTCATACTTATTTATTACAGTTCATATATGTGTGTATTCCTTTCTTTAAAAAACCTGCAATTTTGAGTGGCGGAAAGGCTCGGCAAGGAGTGCCAATCTTCTTTTTGTAGTGGTAAAATCTTCAGGGTATCAACTGACGTAAGTAGATTTTCATGTAGGATCGAATACAAGAACCAAGCATATCAGAGGGGGTGAATGGTAGGAACACCAAAAACCAAATCTTTTTGCGGAATTAAAAGAACCCTCAAACCTGATGGAGATTGTCGGTGTAGCCGATCTGACCGTCGTGTGCACACTAGTTTGACCGCACCTTTGCCGTCGATCTAACAGGTGTTGTCCGGCCGGTCAGATCGCCGCCTCCCCGCCTGCTGCTGCTTGCCGCCAGTTAGACCGCTCTCCAGATGCCGGTCTGACCGTTGGGATCCAAAAAACATGTATCAACGAAACTCTTGAAAGTAGATCAACTTTATTGTATCAACATGTGTTTACAGAGTGCATCTAAAGTACTTCACTCTCAACTCTCGAACTAGGATTGAAACCTCGAAGCAAACCCTAACTTTTCTCTCCACAAAAAGTCTCTGTACTTCTAGCCTCAACCCCTCATCTATTTATACCCACAACATGGCTGCTCCTAGCCACAAATCTAACTAGAACTAGGACTCCTACTAATCACATAGGAAATCTATCAAACCAGGAAAACAACATTCTCATACAACTCCACACTTCACACTTTCCAAACTTGGACTCCAATCCAAATTTAACTCCTCTTCCCATACGCACACACCACGTGTATGTCATATAAAAATCTTCACCTCCATGTGCATTGTTCTCTAGCCTGAGCATCTCGCGTGATATCCTTGGCCGTCTGGACCTCAACTTCTCCCAACCTAGTCCCGATCCATCACCGGCTATACTCTCATGGCTTCAAGCAACACCTGCACATGAACAACAAAGAAACTCCATATCCGAGTACAAGTTCGCACCAACTTGACTCACATCAGCACATAATAGTATCATATACAAATAAAAACTATCTAGAAGTTACAAACATGAAGCAATCTAGAAATTTCACAAAAACAAACTGAAACCGACTCCAACCTGGAGTCTACCAGTCTGACCGTCGGGCTACCCGGTCAGACCGCTCCAACACCACCGATCTGACCGACGGTACCCGCCCAGTCTGACCGGCCACCAAAACCGACAACCGAAAACACATCACACCGTATTTTCGATAACACACTTACCTTTGACAATTTATTCATCACAGAGATTAATCATCATATGATTCTACATTTCAGACCCTCTTCCACGAACAAATGTGAATGTGCCTGTTCTCAGCAAATTGTAGCTATTCGGGTTGGAGCTAACTAGTGCACAAAACACTTCAATTCCTTTTAAGCAATTCAAAATTACATGTTAAGTTTTATACAGCTGCACTCCACATGATAGTTCAAATTTATGTATTTAATTGTGTAAGTTTCCGTGCAGGGATTCTATAATGTGGTCCAAACTGCAGATTTTGGGCACTTCTATTCCTTTTAATTCTCATTTTTATGGTTTTGTGTTCATCTGTAATTATAGCTACTGGGGCACCTTCACAGTCATATACATTTTTGTTGATATATTATCACTTCAAGGCAATGCAACCAATTATCTACCTTGCTAATTTTTACTCTTGTTTGCAGCTGTTGAGTTCTCGACAAGCGCGCCAGTACAATTTTGATTTTCCTGGACGAGGCCCCCAATAGTTTCCAGACGGTCATGTCTCAATCATGCTTATTTTAGCGGAATGCAAAGCACATCTTTATGTTTTTATATGCTAATTTAATTTACAAAAGAAAATCAATATGGTTCTGTGTCTTTTTTTTGTCGGTGAGGTTTTCAGATTATGGGAAGGTCATACTGCACTTTATTTGGTGCAGGTGAAATACTGAGGAAGCAATTCAGAGATTCACGTTGTATTTCGGTTGGAGCAAGAATAATAGTGAGCTATAAGTTAAAAGTTATAAGTCAGTTATAAACTTATGTGAAGAAAAGAGACAACAAAAAATAAAAAGTGTTAGCTTTCATTCAAGAGCTAGCTTTACGTGCTCTAAGACAAATAAATTAAATACATAAGTGAGACAAAGAGAGAGGAAAGAAAAAGTGAAAGCAACCTTTTAACTAGTCTATTATATACGTTGGTTTTAAGATCGGCTAATTTCTGATAATGAGCTATTATTAAACTTGCTCTTAGTAACTTGTATTTGTGTTAGTTGTACTTCTGTTGTTCTGCATGCTACTTTGTAAATATAACCATGTTGCTATATGGAAACAGGAAAAGCGGGGCCAAGGACTGCTAGTAGTGTTTTAATAAGTGTGTTTTAGTTTATAAGTTTCTAACACAGATCATAACATGGAAATTTGCTAGTAGTGTTCTAGTAAGTGCCCTGTTCTGAATATCTTTACTGACTTTTGATTTCTGAACATTGCTAATTGTTTTATCAAACATGTATGCTTTTTATCAGCTATGTACGCACTTCTGCGGAACAGATAAACATGTTAACTTTTCCTATATCAAATTTACGTTGCTATTTGAGCAGCAATTTGCATTCATTGCTGCTAAACAACACTGCAAAAATAAAATTATGAGTGTGCAACATGTTTATCTATATAATACTTGCCTCATATTTGCACACTTGTGGATACGAAACAAAGATTTCATGCAAACCGTTTCCTACTTTCAGGACTAGAACCACACACAATTTGTTGTGAAAGTGGGAGAGGGGCAGGGAGAGATGAAACGCATGATGACTGGAAAGAAAAGAAATTGAAACAACACTTGAGAACATTGTTCTTGATTTGCTTCGTCTTCTTTCCATCGCCCTATGGTTGATCTTTCATCTCGTGTGATTTCCTGTCCCGGCATCTACCATCTGATGTTCTGGATCTCTTGATTTATTTGATTTCCTTCTTTTGCATGGTATTCTTGTTATGTGGCTCTCTGCTTTTATTTTGTCAGGTTTTGTTCCAAAATCCCACAGTGTGGCACAATTTCTGTGTGAATGAATTTTACTAGAACAAAACAGCCTAAAACAAGCCATAAAAAAGATAGTTCACAAAGCCCAAAGAAAACCCGCAGATCAATCAAGACAATAATGGCAGATACAATAGTCCATTAAGATCTGGCACCACTGACTCTAGATCCAACGGTTTATAAAAATGTGACTGAAATTTTAGGAGATTTCAGGCACAAATCTAGACACTCCCTTAATTAAAATGGCTAGACTATAATTGATTTTTTTCTCAATAGTTCTTATATAGCATTAAAATTAACAGAATAACATCCAACTACGAGATAGACTCCATTTTATTAAGCAACACACATCAATTCGACTTTATCTAAATAAACATCAAATCGACTAAAAAGTGGGGGAGAAGGAGGTGCCACATATGGACCACTAATATAGGACACTGCGTTGCCTAATTTATCATAGACATCTACCAGTAGCTCTTCCTCGCACATTTTCTCTAATATGACCGCTGAGCCAAAAAAGTTCTCCATAGCATCTTTCTTGTTCGTTATTTGATACAGTTCCAGTAAAGCCTTCGATTTTTTGGGGAAGCCCGGCGAATCTGTTCTCCATCCCCTCAATAATTCACAGCAGAATCTTGCCCAACAACGCAAAATCTCAATTTCTGTGATGCAGACCCCTTCTTCACTGTCCCATCCACTGTCCACTTTCTTATATAATGGCTTGGAGATCCTGTTTAGCAGAGACAGCCAGGTGGTGGCGCCGGGTCTCAACGCCACCTACATGACTTTCCTCTACGTCGAGTGCGGCGGGAGGAGAGCTCCGGCCGTCCCTGACAGCGGGTGCGAAGCTACCGCGCCAACGGGAGCGGCCTAGCCAGAATCCAGACTAGCTGCACGAAGCGTGGTGGTAGGCATGCCATCCAGGGTTTTCACTTTCTTCACCGAAAATTTCGGCCATTTTGCTAGAATCGAAATTTCTGTAATTTAAGGATTTTCGGCTTTTTTGGACTGAATTTTTTTTGAAATTTTAACACAATTTAACTGAATTTTGATCAAATTCACAAAAAAATTGAGAAAAACCGAAAATTCCGGTCGAGATAGTGACTTACTGGGGTCCGAAACTACCAAAACTTTGAAAATTTTAGAAATGTCGAACCAAAATTGCAATCACTGATGTCATGTGGTTAATGTGGTCGTGTGTTGAGGTAGTCGAGTCATGTGTTATTAGCACGCCTTAGCATCTAGGAGTATCTATCTCTCTATCTATTATATTATTAAAGTAATATTTAGAGAAAACATCACATTCGTTGTGGAGCCTAAAAATTTTCACACTAATCGGAGAAAAAAATTAGAGTTCACGAAGGAATACAATTTAGAAATAACTAATATTCAAAATTAAAAATAAAAAATATTGAAATAAGAGTATATAGAACATAGCACAAGATTAACTAAAATTCAAAATAAAAAATAAAATTAATCCCCAAATAAGATTTCAATACAAATTCTAACTAACTCAAGTAGTAATATAATTTAAAAAATACTGAAATTCAGAATTAAAAATAAGAAATACTTTGTTTTAGATAAAAGGTTCATCTAAGAACCCAACACAAAATTAATTAAAATTATGAGTAAAAATAAAATAAATTATGAAATTGTATTTTCAATAAAAAATCCAAATAAACTTAAAAAGATAATTAAAATTGAAAAAAAATAAAGAAGTAAATAAATAAATAAAGACTACATGACAGTCTATAAATATCCAAGAGTAATTAAAATCCGAAATAAAAAATAAAATAAATGCGAAATTGAATTTCAATATTAACTCCAAATAAAATTTAACAAATCAGGAAGTTTGAAATAAAATAATAATATAATTTAGAAATAATTGAAATTAGGAATAAGAATATATTAGACACAAAGTGTGCTATGCGATTGATGTATATGACTAAAAGAAATCACCATTATTCACTTTGGATATATAGAAATTACAACATTAATTAACGAAAACGGGAAGTACACCGTATGGTGAAAATAGATTATAATATCATAGATTAAGAAAAATAAATAAATAAAGAGTTATATAAGAATTACAACTTTATTTTTACATTTAGACAGAAGGTACATATGTGTTGTATTTTGATTACCAGAAAGGATAAAATCTAGGATTAAAATTAAAATAGGCACAACGGAATTTTGAAAAGATTTCATAAATTAGTCCTGCTAGAGCCGTGGGAGGGCAAGTTACCGAAAATACAAATATTAGGAGTTGTGAGAGGGCGGCCTGACAGGCAGAAAATAAGTAAGGCAGAGGATTCATTGGTGGCAACAGCTGACAAGACTTCTAACTTAATCACGACAATGATAAGTTTCAAATTTGTTAGGTACCGACGACAACAAATAAGAGAGACAGCATAGACAGACGAGTGAATAGGTGAGAAAGGAGCAGGGAGGAGCAGAAGAGGAGTAAAGTGGGGTGTCTAAAAAACTATGGAAAGGAAGCATGGTGATGATAAGTTAGATTTTATAAGGTGCCAACTAATAAATAGAAATGACAGGGCATGTGGACAAGTGGACGGACGATAAAGGAGCAGGAAGATAATGGTTGCCAAGGAGAGCGGGTCAAGGGGTGGCAAATGACAGTAAAAAGGAGGGGGAGCAACAGGTAGGGGCTGTAAAGGAGTAGGATGGTGGTGATTGATGGAAATTGTGAAAACCATAAAATCATAAGTGCTAATGATGATTAGGTTTGATTTTTAGAATCCCAATTACGCTAAAGAGGAGAGACGGTGAGCAAACCATAAAGGAACAGGGCCATGCAGTTTACAGGACTTCTAGAAAGTAAAAAAGAATAAACCCAATAATGATCATTTTCAATTTTTACAATCCTAATGACAATAAAAAGGGACGGCTGGTGATGGGCGGGACTTAAGAGTAGGGTGGCAACGTTTAACAAGACTATAAAATACCATAAAAATTAGAACCCAGCGAGACAATGAACTCTAAAATTTTTAAGGTCCGATATTTTAATGATTCAAGGAGGATGAATAAAAGTCATAGCGAGCCAACCAAGCAAGTAAAGGGGCGGCAAATGAGTAAGGGATGATTGCTAGTGTCCCTTTAAAACTACAAATTGGAAACCTGTTGATGATGAGATTCAATTTTTTTTAAAAAAAGAAATCTTGAAACAATTAGATGACAATTTATCAAATTTTAAAGAAAATAGTGTGTAGAAAAGATTATTTTCTATAGGTGCTAGCCGCGTAATTACGCGGGCTACCTGCTAGCTATATAATTAAAACGACCTTAAAAGAAAGCATCACGTTCACTAAGAAGGCTAGAAATTTCCATATTAATCGAAGAAAAAAAAATATATCTTCGCCATTAGATCATGGTGGGCCCAAATTTATAACTGTATAGATTGATCGATATAAGAGTCATATATGAAATCTAATCCTTTACAAGTAGAATCTAGAAATTGTATATGAAATTCAGACCTTATAGAAATAGAAGATAAGAGGAGCTTATAGAAATAGAACTTTAAGTTGTACATGACATACAAATATACCTGCAACTATAATGGTACATATAGAAATAAAATTTCAGAGTTATATATTAAATCTAACTCTATATGAATTATCTAGCTCCGCGTAAAACTTCGCAGGGCAATCCCCTAATTGTAGTTTAATTTAGGTAATTGAATTCACGCCATTATAAATTCTATAGTTTTGAAATATACAATTACAATTTACCTATTTGTAACGATGTCATTATAATTTTACATCTATTTGAGGTATGCCACTACTTACCCCTTCAGTGCATTCATAAAAATTTTGGACTATTTTGCCCTTGTCTTCTTCCTCCTCTTTCTTCTCCCCTCTCTCTCTCTCATGTGACATGTCTAGTGAAGCCGGTGTTAGGATACGCATAGGCTACGATAACATAAATCAAAATTTTTCTATTGCGCAAACCAAGAACCATGCAAGTACGAGATCATAGATCGTTATCACTCGACGTGCTATGCAGCGGAAGTAGGTGTTAAGAAGTCGAAGGAACATTGGCGACGTAGCGCACGTCGATGTAGAATAAGTAGTAGATTGCAGCAACCCGATCTTCTACCCCTCATGTGTACTCTCCGCTGTGCTCTCACACCGATCAGCACCGCAGACCAGCGGCACCTCTACCGGTATCCACACGTCCAAGGATGAAACACGTCACATGGACGTGCTAGCGTCCGTGTGCGGCTAGGTTTTGCTCGAGAGGGGAGTGACGGCTAGGGTATCTCTCTCACTACCAGCCTCATCACCTGAAGGATATATATAGGATCCATAACTGGGCCTCCGAAGCCCATAGGAGTACTACTCGGATCTCTATCCGAATTGAGCAAATATTGGATCTCCATCCAATCCCTTTATTCCGGCCCGTTAAGTGTGTGACTCTGTAGGTTCATGTACACTCGGCTACAACCCGAAAACTCCTTTTCAGTCCACGTGTCAACAGCGGCCCCCAGCAGAACATATTGACCCACCGGGCATACATAAAGATCATATTGGTTGAACCTCTAGTGTATACTTGTATGAACCTCTTTGCCTCACGATATCGATTAAGCTCAAGACTCGATATATGCCATCCTTTGATAGCTTAATCATTCACTCAATCCTATAATAGATTATTTAACCTGCGATTGACTTCTCAATCACTTTAAGCATGGCCATGCACTTCCATAATCTATAACATTGAGGGGTCCAGAGATAACTTTCCAAGGGAGGGGCAAATCCCATCTTGATTATTCATATCCCACTACATGTTTCATAGCATGCCCAAAGACTACTTTTATAACTACCGAGTTACGGAATAGTGTTTATCAGCCCCTAAGCAAGCTACTACACATCTTGGGAACCATGATAATCTCAGGTCTAAGGATTGTACACCAACACTAATATGAGACCACCGATGGCACATCACATATAGCTATTGCAGTGTCTCATGTTGGGTCTATCCAATAACATGTTTCCCAACATGTGTCAATATTATTAATTTGGTATCTTCATATCATGATCCATGAGACATGATTATCAATCAATGAATGCGCTGATCATTAAACCATATTTATTGCATATATGATATTTGATTAGGGATCCTTTAGAAATAGTAACATACAACATAAATAGTCTCATGAACGAATCGCATATTTATTGATCAATAATAAGTTATCTATTTCAAGGAACAATATATAACAAAGATGTAAACATAGCATGTGATACAATCATCTTTATGATTGTCTCTAGGGCATATCACCAACAGTCGGGTGCCTCTACAGGAGCTCCTCCTCCTCCGGCCTCTACCCTGCCTATAGGAGCTACATGGATGGCGCTGGCAGGGAGCAGGGAGAAGACAATAAGGTGGCCAGCGGGCTGCCATGTAGAAGCTCCTTCGCGGGCCATCAGAGTAGCTGCGTCGACGGATTCATCAAGGCCGTCTTGCTGGTTCTCCGTCACCCGCCTAAGCTCTGCCACCTCACCCAAGCTCACCGTCTGGGGCTCCGTCCTAGCCCAAGCTCCAATGAGCTCTAGATCTGAGCCCTAGCAGTGGCGCTATGTCCGAGCGTCGCTCTCGTGCTTTCGGCTTTCACCCGTTCTCCTTGCGTCACCGGCGTCGTGCGGTCATCCTCCTCATGTCGCCTTCACTGTCCGCTCGCCATCCCCGTGCTGCTATCGTCTACTTGATCGTCCTCCTCGCGCCACCATCGTCTGCTTATCGTCCTCGTGTCGTGTCGTCTGTTCGTTCTCCTCCTAGCCTTGCGCGGCCACCGAAGTGAGTAGAGTAGAGGGAGCCACCAGAGTGAGCAGACCTGCTGGTTGGATGAGAGGAGAGAGGGGGAAGGAAGAAAGGAAAGGAGATAAAAGACAAGGGCAAAATTGTCCAAATTTTTTTAGAATGCAATGAAGAGGTAAGGGTTCCATCGGTTGGCCTAATAAGCCAAAGCAAAAACCAAAATATAAATTTTTAAACTTAATTTTAAAGTTAATTTTAAGATATTTTTAACGTAGTTTTTTGGATATTGACTTTTATGTCGCTAAAAACACATATACAAAAGTTTTACCTATAAATTAATTTCTATTCCCTATTGATTTATTAGGGAATATGGACAACCAATGAGCTGTAAGTAGTGGCATATCTCAAAGATGTATAACATTGTAATGACATCGCTGTAAATAGACGAATTATAATAATATATTTTAAAACTGAAAAATTTATAATAGCATGAATTTAATTAACCCTTTAATTTAGTGGTCGGTGGATTAGGTAAATCGATATAGGACTCTGCTCCTTGCCACATTAATTGTAATGGAGTTTTTGTAATCAGGTGATTAGAGGTTTTGATCTAAAGAAGGTGATTAGAGGTTGAGCCGAGTCCGAGAGAGAATGAGGACTTGTCTGCTAAATTAATGCTAGTAACGTGTACGGTGGCGCAGCAGGCACAACATGATTTGCGCGGAGCAGTAGAAATCCGTGTGACCAACGTGGCACTGTACAAGTTGATAATTTTCGTACTACTCGTTACTACGAACAACGGAGCAGAGTCCAGCTATTTCCGAGTTGTACACGAACTCGTACATGATTATTCCAATCCAATCCGTATCGGAGTCCAGTTCAATCTGCAGCACACAATAAAGGTTATCCAGTCGATCATGCAATCCGTGTGATCAAGAGGGAGGGACAGAGAGGAACAAAACGCCGGAAAAAGCAGTTTTGTTCATGGAAGAGCCGCCCAAAGCAAGAGGCGACGAGGTGATGCTACCGGACGACGTGCTCGCCGAAATCCTCCAGCGCCTGCCCCCCCCCGCAGCCTCGCCGCGTCGCGATGCGTTTGCAGAGACTGGCATTCTGCCATCGACTCCCACCGGCTGCTACGCACAGAGCTACTCCCGTTGTCGCTCGCTGGTATCTTCATTGACTTCGGCGAACTTAGGTTTCCGGACTTCTCCCGCCCGTCATCGACAACGATTAGCAGCGTGCTCGATTTTTTGCCCCCCGAAAAAGATCCCTGCATCAGGGACCACTGCAACGGCCTCCTTTTGTTTTACAATCTCCTCGTGGTGAACCCAGCCACTCGGAGGTGGGTGTGTTTGCCACCATTGCCCCGGCACTTCACCAAGCTAGAATTTGGGTTCTTCCACAAATAATTCATCGTCTTCGACCCCATCGTATCACCGCACTACGAGGTGTTTAAAATCTTATTTGTTAACAACGAACGATACAACATTGAAAGGATGGATCCCGTCTTGAAGGAATCAGAATGGCCACCATCGCCGCTCGTCTTTCATGTCTTCTCATCAGCGACGGAGCGATGGGAGAAGAGATCATTCGTCAGAGAAGGGGATGGTGCACGAACCGTGGCTGACGCTAAGAGGTTGTATTGGTATAATCAACATGGAAATGTCTACTGACGAGGAGTACTCTATGTGAACTCACATTTTGTTATGAGGTTTTAACTCTAGCCTTAATACTTTTATTTATTTTTATTTTAGTTAACTCCTTAAAGTTGTATTCTGTTTTTATATTTATTAATGCAAATCTTTGTGTTTTTTTTCTTCGTAGGATATCCATATCCAATGGGAGCTACCAAGTAATCAAGCATCCTATTGGGATTTACAAGGGCAGACCGGATATTTGTATTGAAAAATCAGAGAAAGGGGTGTATCTCGCATCACTTAACATTGATGGTTGCCTTTTGATTTGGATCCTCAATGAATCATGTGGCCAGTTTAAGTGGGAATTGAAGCACCAAAACAACTTTGAGCCCCTGCTGCTTTGTCTGAACCCTAGCAAACAAGTTTATGGACCGTGGATTTTAGGGGATGTTAACTATCATCTTTATAGCCAAAAGTTTCCAGTGGAGTGGAATTTATACAATTGGGACTACGATCCCTCTCATTTCAATTCTCCAGATGATGAATTATCGGCAGGAAATAATTTCGAATGGTATTCTGATGATGATAACATTGTAGACAATCAAGGCAACAATGAAGAGTGTAATGATGGTGATTACCTTGAATTCCTTGGATTTCACCCTTACAGAGAGGTTGTCTTTCTGAATTCCACGTCAATGAAAGGATGGGCCTACAATTTGAATAGCTCAAAGTTTTAATATTTGGGTAACTTATACCCAAAACACTATAACCACTTCGCCGAACATGAATACATAAGTAATTCATTTCCATACACACCGTGCTGGGTTGATGAGCTGCCTGAAACTAGTATTTCACTAGATAATCTCCGTCAAGATTAGCATGTAGTATATTGTTTTCGGAACTGCTTTGGTAAGGGCTTTTAGTTTGTAATCCGAAGTAAAGTTTTCAAGTTATGAATATAGTTTAATTGTATGGTTGTGGACAGAGACCAAAAAACACAAAGTTTTGGAAATCTTTAACTATCAGCATAAATCAATATGAGTATCAGCTATAAAAAAAAAGTCTGTTTATGTGACGTCCGGCTGATTTTTTTTTCTTTACAGCAGGATTTGGAACCGTAGGATTGTACACATGTCAGGATCAGGCGCCTTCCCCTCGTACCGTCGTGCGTGCGCGCGCCTCGTTCGCATCACGTGCTTCCTCTGTGTCGAATGGTATCGGATGGGCTTCCAGCCCATTTGTATTTTGTCCGTTAAAAAAGGCCCAGAAACAAACGAGCTTAAAAATGCATGTCCAACCTGTCCTAAAGAACAAACACATTCAATTATGCATTCGAAGACAGCATGTATGTATCACAAATCAAACAAGCCATGACACATAATATCAAGTTTGCTACATGTCCCTGCGTAACCCAGCCTTGAATTCAGGTTGCTCAGTGCCACAAGAGAGAAGAAATAAAGAAAAAAATGTGAAGAAAAGAGAAGGCCATATGTGTGTACTACCCAGCATTGCAGCATTCAAGGATCAAGCCACAAGTATTTACTTAACACTCATCAGCATTTCAGATTAGTAGGCGAACCAATACGCACATGGTGATCAGATATATATCAGAGAAGCAACTATAGCAATTAGCATTTCAGAGCACATATTAAGAACTGGAGTGTTTTTCCATGTTGCCCCCACTTTTGTTGAGCAAGGGGTTCAGAAACTACATAATGATGCTATCTACTCCACCACTTAAGATCACTCAGTGATATCTTCTTTGACCAATGCTTCCAAAAGCAAACCGTTTGAGAATAACAAATCATTTGTGCTGTAAGAAATACAAAATTGCAGGTAAAGTCAGTTGTGCCAAAAATCACACATCCAACCTTCTTAACATCACACATACAAAAAAAATATCCACTATAGTTGGTTCAAGAGTTTATGATATTATAATGGTACAACATAGATCAGAATTACCTTGATATGCATGGAGAGGTTGGTGTGTTGTAGTACTCCTTCATATGCATGTGAATTGCTAGGCAATTGGAACTAGCTACCACTTATTTGCACTGCAGGTGGGTCGCTAGCAATGAACTGCTACAGTAGTAGACAATGCATGGTTGCATGCCACAAAAAATAAAAAGCGCAAAACCTGATTACTCTTTATTGCTGACATTGCGCACAAAACCTGATTACTTATGTTGCTACTAACTAATCATTGCTAAGAAATGACTAGTTGCTATGTATTCATACTTCAATTACTAGTTTCCTCTGAAATTCTAACAAAGCTGACAAAAATAATAGAACTATTTCTATTATAAATGTACCATATAGGACCACAAAAGTAGAAATAGTTGCATATTATGTATAGCAGTTTAGAAACTAAATCAACTAGTGCACAGACAAACATTGCTAGTTCCAGGGACATGGCAGCCTGTACTTTCTGCATCATATGACGATGCTACCAATACTAGAGATACAAAAATTACAGAACCTTCTAAATGGTCCCCTAACAACACATGCATATAAAAAATTCAACAAAAACAAAACGGGTTGCTCAAACAACCCACGCCATCTGGTCACATGATTCATCAAGGATCCAAACCTGAAGAAGCGAAAACTCATTAATAACTGATGCAAAGTACACCCCTTTGATCTTCCTAGGTAAAGTTCCGAAGATCCACTCGCTTCAAGCCCCATCGATGGTTTAATTGCTTGATATTTATCATCTAATAAGGGTATCCTGCAAAAGTGAAAATGTGGATGAAACACTAATAAATCATACTAGAAGTGGATATAAGAAAAAAAATACAGAACCCAAGTAGTGCTGTTGAAGGACTGACTAGAAAGCCACCACATGACAAAATTATTTTTGCAATGTACATAGAGCGCTCCCTTCCAGTAGGCGGCATGGCGCATCATTAACCACTGCCAATTCAATCTCATGTCTACAATAATCCCCACAGACTCTCCTTCTCGGACAAAAGACCTCTCCTCCCACAGCCCTATCCTCGATGAGAAGACGCGCATCACGCATGGCAATGGAGGCCATTCAGATTCCTCAATCATGGGATCTAAAGCATCCCTGTCACCATGGTAACGGAGATCTCCAGGCCTGTTCTTGCAAAGGATGCGAGGGACAGAGAACACCTGGTAGTACGGCGACATGGTGGGATCAAACGTGAGGTAGTCATTGTAATGGAAGTGCTCGGTCCCCATGGAGGGAGGAGGGTGCAAGCGCAAGGGTGCCCACCGCTACGTGACCGGGTTAACCACGTAGTCATATGAGAGGAGGAGGAGGACGTTGCAGTGGTCGTCGATGGTGGGTAGGTTGTGCACGTAGCTGCTGAGGTTGCCGCAGATGGCTGGCCCCGTCGTTGGGCGGGAGAAGAACTCCCAGGCATTGTGGTGGTGGAAGTGAAGGAAGATGTCACCCACCGCACGCAGGAGGAGGAGCAGGAGGAGGATCTCGCGGGCGTGGTTTTGAAAGCGGTTTTCGCAAGTGTGGCATGTTGACTAGTCCAATCGACTAAGTCAGCAATGTGGGGCCCACATGTTAGCGTCCCTTCCTCTTCCTCTTTCTCCTCTCTTCTCTATTTTCTTCTCCCCTCTCCTTTTTGCGGTGGCAGCAGCAGCGTGGAGAGGCTAACGGGAGGAAGGAGGGAGGACGATGACGAGCTCGTGGACGACCACCATGCTACCGCCACCATGAACTCGACAACCCAAGCAAAAGTCCGCTTCCACCTCTCCTGTCCTTACACCATCGACAACCCAGGCCTGCAAAAACACGACTTCTCCTGCCTCCTCGCCGCCGCCATAGGCCTGCTCGTTGCGCGTCCCCAAGTCCCACCCTCTTTGCCTACTTGATGTCCTCCGCGGCAGCGACGGCGTGGCACCCGTCATCGTGTCTGGCCATGATGAGGAGGGGTGAGAAAGAGCTGGCGATGAGAAGCAGCAGCAAGAGGTCGACATGGGCGCCATTGTAGAAGAAGCAGCATCCCAAAGGCTGGTGTGGGGAGATCATTTGTTCAGCAGTGTGGAATGCTGGAATTCAGTTTTTGCAGTGCAGTAAGAATGCAAATGTGCTAGTACTAAGTTTTTTTGCAGGGAGGCATCACATTGCAAGCAGACATGCTCCCACATCCACAAATCAGTTCCTCAAACAAAAAGTTCAGAATTCAGATTCAAGAGCTTCAATTAGCACTAGAAAATCCTAGCGACGAACGATCCATGTTGCAAGATGGTGACGATGCAGAGGAGGAGGGGAGGGTGGAGGGGGTAGATGCCCTCGACACGGTTGAGTTTAGAGCATTGGTGTAAGCAAGCAAGTAAATACTCCATCTGTCAAAAAAAGGATAAGTCCATTTAACACCCTTGAACTCTTTGTTTTGTTTAAAATACACCCTCAAACTCCAAAACTAGATATTTGACACCTGAAACATTTAATACCATTCATTTTACACCCCCTAGCGGTATTTACCCTGGTTTTGATACACTACACGCCACATCAGCAGGTGAAAGAGGAGGGTCCCACTTGTCAATGTCACAGTCTTCTTCCTCCTCCCCCTCTCTCTGTCTACTCCCTTCCTATGCATGCTTGAGACGGCCACAATGAGATGGACGGAGCGGCCGGTGAGCTTTCACGTCATGCCTCCTAGCCTCCGTCGGTGCACCGCCACTCCTACCTTCTTTTTCTTCCTTCCTTCCTCCCATCACTCTCCCACCAATGACGAGGCCGTGGAGCTCACCTCCTCACCGAGCTCGGAGAAGACACGGCCAACATCGAGCTAGGAGCTCAGGATGGAGTGGAGCTCCGGCGACGGCCTCCTACCCAAGCTCCGCCCTCCACAACATCTGGGAGCTGACGTTGGAGAAGAGAACGGGGAGGTGGGTGCCAATGGCATGGCAACGCAGATCTGGCGCTAGTCCTCAACTCCTCATCGGCAGTGGCAGCAGCTAGAAGTGGTGGGGATGGCACCTAGGAGAGATGGAGATAGCCGAAGCCCCTCCGCTACCAACCAGATTTGACTAACTCTCGGGAGCGAAGCATCCAGGGGATGCGGAGCTTGATTGACGGCAGCACTACCATCGTTCGCCTTGCTCCTTCTCCTCCTCGAGCTCCTCTCTTCGCTGAGCATCCCCTTCTCCACCAAGCTTGCGTGTGCCAAAGCTGCAAGTGATCTCTCCCGATATGTCTCAGTCCCATTTGTCATCGTGTCGCCACCGCTCCATGCTCCGTGCTCCACCACCACTTTTCTCCGAGCTGCAGTCTGTAGGCCGAGCCAAGGGAGTCCATCACTGCTGCTTTCTTGGTCGAGCCCAGTGCATGGACGAAGGCTGCCGATAAGTTTGTCCTTTGTGAGTGAGCATGAGAAAGGAGGAAGGGAGTTAGAAGAGAAAGCAGCATCGACTTTTTTTATTATTTTTTTTACCGATTGGATCGCCATGTCCGCACCATGTAGGCGAAAACAGGCTGAAAACCACTTAAGGAGGTAAAGTAAATGGTATTGAAAGTTTAGGGTGTTAAATACCCGGTTTTAAAGTTTGTGGGAGTGTTTTAAACAAAATGAAGAGTTGAGGGGTGTAAAATAGACTTATTCCAAAAAAAAGACAACTTATGGAAATGAATCTGGACATGATGATTCATCCCTAGAAGTTATATTTTTTTAACAGAGGGAGTACAATAGTACTACAGTAATACCTGAGAAATTGGTTGGGCGGGTTGTGGTGTTTTTAGAGGACAACCCTAGTCGGTAAGGACAACAAGATAGAGATTTTTCTTGTCATCACTGTCGAGGCTCAACATATGCGCTTCGCAGCCACCGGCGGCAAGCGAGCCACCGAAGTCATCACTCGCCACTCCTCTCCCTCGTCGGCTGCCCCACCTCGTCACCATTCAACCCAATCGCCTCCGCCTCGTCGTCATCCAACCAAGGGTAGTTGAGGGACGCCCATCGTTGCCGGGGAAGTTGTAGGGGAAGAGAGAGGAGGGACACTAACATGTGGGCCCCACATGTTGATTCAGCCAATTGGACCAAGTCAACGAGCCACATCAACAAATATCGTTGTGAATGCTGCTTTAGGAGTTAAATTACACCGATTTTAATAGTTGAGGGGTCAAAATATATGGTATTGGAGTTGAGGGTTCAGATTGAATATATTTGAGGGAGTCCAAATGAAATTATTCCTTTTTGTCATAAATTATTGGGCCGAAAACATTTTTGGCCTATTAGCAGCCCACGGATTGGTGCTGGATGGGCTATTGGTGGACCCGTGCTTTTCCGTCGTGGCGTCGTGTCTTTGATCTTGGGGGTGAGGCTGACTAACTCTGTTGTGTCGACATGCCTAGCGATGGTGTTAACCAAATGAGGATGAATGCTTTAGCCCATTGTTATGCGCATGTTTAATATGTTTGCGCAACATGTAGGTGCTTCAGTAATCAAAAACTAGAACTTGGCCACCACACATTAGTGTAAAACTAGAACAGAAAAGAACGTAGCATTGTTTGTTCCACATACTGCAATCGTTCTTAGCTTACACTGAATAGGGTCTTACACTTCAATTTTGATATGAAAAATCAGTGGCGTACCTAGGATTTTTTAATTGGGGTTTGATAAACTAGTTAGTTTACAAAATAATATAATATCTTATTATATATTTTTAATATTTTATTTTATATTGTTTTTTTCTAAATATTTATAGAAATTAACAATATTTTTTTTGTTATTTACATCATCTTTTATATATTATAAGTTATTTTAACTTTTTCTAATTTAAATTTCTCTAACATAAACCGAATTTAGATAAAAATGCATTGACATATATAATAACAAATAAATGTTGTACCCATATAATTAATTTTAAGTTATATAACATAATATAAGACATGTAATCGTATATGGTAAAAGTCATAATTCACTTGGGTAATATTTATAGTGCAGTATGATCATTAGATTTATAACAAATGTCACTCTCTAATTTATTCTAATTTATCCATATAAATTATAGATATTTATATGATTATATGTAGCATTCAATATTATCTTCATATATAATTAGTTAAGCAATTTGATGTCATAGTAATTACTAGTAACTCATGTAAAATTACTGCTAACTAATATTATTAATATGTAATGATAACTACTACTCTCTTTGTTTCATATTATAAGTAGTTTGACTTTTTTTCTAGTCAAACTTACTTAAGTTTAGTTTGATTTAAGTTTGAACTTATTTATATAAAAATTATTAACATCTACAACACTAAATTAGTTTCATTAAAATAAACATTTAATATATTTTGATAATATGTTTGTTTTGGGTTAAAAAATAATTATCTATTTGATTAAAAAATATTAGTTTAAATAACATATAAGTAAAAAGAAAAAACAATTTAAAAAAGGTTAGAAAAGATATAAATATCTCATATTTCCGAGTGCCCAAGTATCCGTGCGTAATTATGTCTAAGAAGGAAAAGAAATCGTCGTGATGTCAAGGACATTTCCCCATCCGCTCGGTGTCGACTCCGACTCCTTATATGGTGTGGATTTCCTAGAGTTGTTGCTAAAACCACTCGGTGTAGTTGCAAAAATGTCTACCATTCTTTTGTTTCTAGCAGGTAAGATTAATTTCTCCTAATTAACTCTCTTAACAAGTGTTGATTTAGTGAGAAAACATTTTACTTTTTACCAATGAGATAAGCAACACAAATGTGTATATCTCTATAAGATCGGTTTATCCTCATTCTGCATATTGAAATAAATTTTGTCTCAGACAACGCTGCTTGAAATTGATCTAATAAAAACAAGAAGAAAATGGATATGTTTTCTAGATTATATTGTGATTGCACATTATTTTGGGAAAAGAGTGTGTTAGTTTTTTAGTGTTGGCTAGAGTGTAATCGCTATTATGGAAGGAAACATCTTTAAAAAATAGTTTCCCTTTAATTCGATACTAATCAAATTAATTAGGTGCGACTGAGTTGTCTTAATTGATCTCATCCGTAGAAACATAAGAATGGCTATGAGTTTGCCAAATCCTCTTATGGGTTGTCAAATGGGCTGGGTACTTCCGTGTTTGCCCGGGCACGCATGTGCAGCTCAGAGTCCACAAACAACACGGTCTGTTTGGCTGTGAGTAGAGCTGGCATGGCCCGTCTGGGCACGCGGTGCTTGGGCTACTACCCGGCTCGACGTGCCAACACGACATGGCCGAGGAATAGCACATGGCCTGGCCCGTGCGACACGATGACGATCGACGACTAGCGAACAACCGCCAGTTGAGCAACTGTCATCCGAGCAGGAACCAAGAGGAAAGGAAAACGGAAGAATCGAGGAAGCCAGGGGCTTAGGATAGAGGAAGCGATGGTGGACGCTCATCGTGGAAGGCTTTCACGGTAGCGTTGTGACGTGGCCAATCCCATTCGCAAGTACAACCACTAAGCATGTCGGTCATTGTGGGCTCACCGGCTCAAGACGATGGAAGCAAGAAGTGAAGGGCCACGGCGGTGCTTGACGAGGAGGAAGAGGAATGTGCTATCGGTGAACAAAGGACCTCGTTAAAGCTTTGTCGAAGTTTGTGCAGCAGGATGCAATGAACTCTGTTCGTATTTTTTTCTTGATACATATCAAATTTGGGCTAACCGGCCTTCACACAGCCTATGTAACCTAATCGTGCCAGGCCAACACGACATAACCCGGCATCTTACCAAGATGTGCCTGGGCTCCAGCCTCAACACGTGGGCCAGCACAGCACGGCCCGTTCGGTGAGCCGTGCCTAATCAGACGGTGCCCAAACATACCTATTATTTATTATCCACCATCTCAACCCTATAAAAAATAAAATAAAATCCACCGTCTCAAAGGTCCAACCTCAGAGGCTCCATTTGAAAAAGGGATGAGAACTGATAGTATTATTTTCAGCCTCATTGATTGCCCATATTTCATAATAAGCCAAAACGACTTATTAGAAAATAAAAATTAATTTATAGATAAAAATTTTATATATTTATTCTTAGCGACTTAAAAGCCAATGTTGCAAAAAAATCTATGTTAAAAATATCTTAAAATCAACTTTAAAATTAATTTGAAAATTTAAATTTTGGTTTTTTCTTTGATTTATTAGGCCAACCGATGGGGCCTTTTATTGTTCAGATTTTCACCGTTTGGGTAGCGTGGGGATGGGATGTGCAAGCAATCCGGGTGGATTGAGTGCTAGGCGAAATTACTAAATTACCCTCTCCATTTGGGGCCTCTGTCGTGCGTGAGTTATCTTGACCCCTCGTCAGTTTGCCCTTGGCCGCCGCCGCCGCCGCCTTCGCCTCCGCCGATCCCCATCCATCCCGCCAGCGAGCAGGGCGCCGTCGTTCCTCCTGCTGCTTCCGCCGCATCCATCCTGGTGAGCACATCCTTCGCCATCGCCGCCTGCGCCGATCCCCATCCATCGCGCGAGCGAGCGAGCAGGGTCGCCGTCGCTCCTCCTGCTGCTTTCGCCGCATCCGTTACGCACATCCTCTTTCCCATCTCTCTCTCTCTACCCACGCACTTTTTCTCGAATTTGCGTTAATCTTAGCTTCTGTTCTAGAAATTTGCCTTAACCTTAATACTAATAACAGTTTGATGGTTCCCAAAAAGGTTTGGGGGTTCAACTGAACCCCCATGTCCCATGTTAAATCCGCCACTGTGAAAAACCAGATTGGTTGACATGAGAAAGAGGATGGACAAAAGCATGTAAACTGTATATTGATGCTGGTCGTTGAATTGTCACATATCAGCTTTGCAGCATTATATAAAGTTTTGATCGTTTTCATGTGATCCTAAGCCACTAGACATTCGCATCCCTTGCAAATAAGTACTTTTTGTGATTTTGTACATGTTGAAAAATTAGAATTTTCTGTTTCTCCTGTCCCTTTATTTATTGTTCGTTTTGTTATTATAATGCTGCAGCTACCAAGTAAGAGAGTAATGGACGGACCCTCTTTTGATGTTCACAGGGCGGAGTCTTCCCATCAGCATATGATGGCAGGACCCGCTACTTTAGATCCTCAGCGGGCTGAAGCTGCAAACAAGCATGTGAGAGCACTCAATAGCCAATTTGCTAGGTCGGTCACTTCTTCACCTTCTAGTTGCTACTAGTTTTGGATCTTGTAAACCACATCAACGTTTGCATTTTGTGGTATTACTTGTGTGTTTGATGTTGTCTAGTATGTGTGCTCATTCATTGTGGCAACTACCTGCACACATCTATAGTCTCAACATCGGTCTCTCCTAACACTGTGCTTTCTGTGCAACCTGAGTTTTCTCTGAACTATGTGCTGAATACAGTTTTAGAATGTTGATGTTTCTGTTAAATTGACCTGTATCCCTTGCAGTACCACTCTGTTATTTATTTCATGTTCAATCTGTAATAAATACTCATCTGGATGTTTCAATCTTAACAGCTGGGTACAATCACAGTTGCAAAATCATCCAGCCGAACTTTGGGAGGATGGCATGAAGGACTACATATCCCATGCTTCTGAAATAATGGTAGGAGTCACATGCTCTATAGACTTGGTATTTGGTAGTGTTTTTTTAACCTGATGCATTCGTACAAAACTTTTAATGTACTTTGTTTTTGTGCACTGCACAATTTGAGATATAATACTGACGAAATGTATCTCACCATCTTTCTTTTATGCACATTTTGAAGCTGTAACTAGCAGGCAGTTATCAAAAGTGTTTACTAGCAAACAACTATACAAAGTAGAATCATGTATACTATTATGAATAATTGAGCATCTAACTTCTATAAGACCTTATATTTATTAAGTTCCTGTAGGGTTAATTATTTATTTTTTTGGTTGACTGTACGCCGGAAAAAGAACTCAAGAAATGAAATCAACCACTCGTTATCTTCTCAGTTGTGTAAACCCATAAACATATGCACATGGCAGTATCTGAATTATAACAGTTGTTCCTAAGACTGGGTTCTGTTTGGGAACACAATATTGATCCAAATGCTTTTAGAACTGTGATTTTTTCCTCTGATCTTGACTTGTAGAATTGACTGCTATTTATTCAGCAAACCTTTTTGTATTGCTTAGGTGGTCTATTAGCACTGCAATTGTTCCATCAGCAGTCTACTACCTTTTCTCTAATCTTGGGCCTCCTGCTATTGCTTGTTCTCATTAGGAAAAATTCAAGGATGTTGTCAATTGGCTTAGGCAAAATAAAACAGGTTCAGCAGCGGTGTTGTCCTCAAGTCCACCCAATGATGAGAAGACTACTTCGCTGGCAGCTGTAGACAGCAAGTTTATGGTTCAATCAAGTCCAGATAATGGGCAGAAAGGTCCAGTTAGAGCAGATAGCTCCCCAGAATTTCAGAATTCAAGCTCACCGAACTTGTTTTTGTTCTCTTCTCATCAAAAAATGCCAGCCTTTACTGGTATGGTTACTCACCAATTCATATTTGTATTATGTTTACATTTGCTCCATTTTTATGTATTTATGTTAGTTGTGTCATAACGATATCTAGGCATTTTTGGTGACAAGAAAAACATGCCTGGTGATAGCAACAAACCGAGTTTCCAGTTTGGTGCAAATAATGGCTTTTCAACACCAAGCATGCCATCCATTTTTTCTGCTTCAGGTGCCCAGAGTTTTAGCATGCCATCCCAGACACTGTTTTCAGTTAACCAAGAGCCAGCTATCTCAGGTACTTATGGAAGGAGTTATAAAACACATAAATACCTCCCCCCCTTTTTTTAATATGCTATCTCCGTTTTTTAATATATGATGTCGTTTAACCATTCGTCTTATTTAAAAAAATTTATGTAATTATCATTTATTTTATTGTGATTTGATTTATTATCAAATGTTCTTTAAGAATGACTTAAATATTTTTATATTTGCACAAAAAAATTTTAATAAGATGAATGGTCAAACGTTTGTCAAAAAGTCAACGGCGTCATATATTAAAAAACGGAGGTAATATGACACTGTTGACTTTTGGACATGACGTCTGACCATTCAAATTCAACAATTTAGGGAAATATGCACAAAAAAAAAGTCATACTTAAAGTACCTTTAATGATAAAACAAGTAAAACAAAATAAGTGATACTTACTTTTATTTCTCTTTTTTTTTAATAAGAAGAATTATCTAATGTCATGTCCAACAACGTCATATTTAAAAATGGAGGTAGTATTTGATGGAGTATTGCATTGGCTTATTTCCATTTTAGTAACTGTAATGAAAATTAATACATGCAAGTGCTGATATTACCTTGATATCCTATGTCCTAAAAGTTATTTATATGCGCTCATAGTTGATCTGATATCAAGTTAAAAAATTTTATGTAGTGCAGTAAATATTTCAAGTCTCATTCATGCAATTCAGAATAAAGCAAATTGTTTTTGGCTTGAGATTTTTCATATGAATTTATCTAACACAACTTCTCTTATCCTGCAACTAACACCTGTAATTCTGATGATAAAGGCGATAATTTGTCCTATGGAGAGCACCTTGTTACTCTCATGTAGAAAATAGACATATATGCCTCTATGGTTCTATCTGTTTGGAACATTAAGCTTTTATATTGTTAATTTTTCAGGAAACAAAAGTACAGCTGAAGCTTCAGGTGATGCAGATGAAGGTTAGTTTAGCAATAATAAATTAGATAACGCCAGTTAATAAAAATTCCAATTTACCTGACCCTTCCATGTTTGGGATGTTACTTTTGGGTATCAGATAATATTTCCTCGGTTTTTCTATGCAATCCAGTTTATTCATAGTTCTTATGTTTGATCAGATGCTGAACCTGAACAGCCGAGCAGCCCTTCTGTAAAGAAGGCAGAAGAGAAAGGAATTGTTGTTGTTTATGAAGCCAAATGCAAGGTGTATGTTAAGGTATTAGAGCTTTCCTATGTATTATTTTTTTCTTTTCTTCCTATAATTGTAATTTGTGTTTTTGGAGCCAGTTGTACTATTTAAGTACTCGCAAAAAATGCTCGTACCTGAGTTACGCTTCTTTTTCCATTTGTAGCATGATGATCCTACCAATGGTTGGAAAGATATCGGTGTTGGCCAGCTCAACATTAGGTGTAAAGAGGGTGCTGAGAAAGGTTCCAAAGAGTCCACTCCAACTATTGTTATTAGAAACGATGTATGTACCCCCTCCTTTCTTATATGTATGTAACCAAGTCCATTTGTCTTCAGTTTTGTGATGGCAATATTAATTATGTATATATTCATTGTGCATCAAACTTGACATCCATTTGCTATCTTTGTTGTATATAACAATGTTCCACTCCCATAGTTGTGTCTAGCTTTTCTGCTCCTATGAAGCCAGCCAAGTTCATTTTCTTAAAATCTTACATAGTACTACCTGTCATTTTATTTTATTTGTTTTCTGATTTTTTCTTTTGGCTGTCAAAAATAGTACTACCCTGCTCCCTCTGTTCTTGGCATATATAGGATGCTGTAAGGTTGTAAAGTAGTTTTCTGAATGCAGGTGGGCAAAATTCTTCTGAATGCTCTAATCTATAAGGGGATAAAGATGAATGTTAAAAAGAGCACGGTTGCTTCGATATTCCATACCTCAGTAAGTAACTACTGCCTTCTACCCCCGCTAAACACTTACACATCAAAAGAAAATAACCCACACCCCAACAAAAAAAAGAATGGAAGATCTGGGCAGCGGTATGTTCTTTTATAACAACATGCTAGAGTGGTGCACATTGAAACATAACGTGCGGTGGTCTAATTCAAATATTTGTATCAAGAGTTTGTTATATTTGACATGCCTTGCTGGTATTTTGGTGCTTAGAAGAAACTCCATACATCTGTACTAGAGTAGGTTAAAATACATGCTGATTTATTTTGTGAGTTAGAATTGTTAGAAGCAGAGATACAACTGGGTCAAATTTACCCAGGTTTCTTGTTCCCTAGTATATGAACTCAGAAACAGTTAAATCGAACTTGGCGTAAACTTGGATCTATATTTTACATTCTGTGCACATTACATTGCTTTAAATTATACTTAACATGTCATGTGTGTTATGCATATAGCTCAGGGAGTGTGACACTTATTCATTCTAAAATTTCTCAGGATGCGCAGTCAAGTGAATCAGGCAGTGCTACAGTTGTAGCTCGAACATACTTGATCAGGGTGAAAAATGATGAGGCGGCTGCAAAGTTGTCAGCAGTAATTATGGAGAATGCGCCATCGGAATGATTCTTCTATGGGTTAAAGCGCTTAAACCGTGAGTCCTTGGGGACACTTGTAGCCTTCGTTAACTTAACTGCGGCGGGCCAAAAGATGCCTTGCACAGTTTTTTTTGCCCTCCCAATTGCAGAGCAAAGTGCACGGAGAAAAAACAAATCCATGTTGCTCTTGCTCGTGAGCTGGCCAGCCATGTATTATTTATCAGCTATGTAGTAAGGTCACCTTCAGTTATGGCACAAATCAGATGGTTGAACACCTGTAGGCTGCTAGCCTAGTCCTCAGACTTTGTGCAATCGATGTATGTGCAAAACACATTCTCCGGTGTAAAACCTCGCCGTATGCCGTTAAATTTTTGTAATATTTGTTAAATTCATTTCTATCTTTTGCCTCTTCCTACAGGAGATGGATGATTTTTCACGAATATGATATTTGAATTTGCGTTCCACGTGTGGTCCGAAGAGGCAAAGATAGTACCACCGTAGCAAAAGTAGCACTCCCACAGTTCCCGAATCCCGAATATAAGCATTTTTTCCCAATTAGCATTTCTTGAATTCAAATTTTATATACAATATAAGTATCTCTAGAATACTTATTCCCATGCATGGCAATATAGGATTTTTCAGCCAATTCCTAAGCAATTCAAAATTTAACTAACAAGGTGACTGGAAGGTGGATGTTAAACAACCTAAATGTTTATATACAGCAAGGTTATATTTCCTCTTTGCTATAAACAACCTAAAATGTTTATATTTAGGAACAGAGAAAGTAACTCGTTATACAAGAAAAAATTGAGAATTCAGATGACCGAGGTGGATGGACATAGGTTTGTAGATTATCAACATAAACTGGAACGTGACAGAGAATCGATTAGGTAAAATTGGGTACGATTAGGTTATACGTATCTTTATTGGCACCTCCTAGCTCATAAGAGCAGGTACATTAGGTTGTTTAAGCCGGCGATAACAGTGCCATGCTGGATTTAACAATGGGATGGAGAGAAGAGAGGGTGTGAGTAGAGATGGCAATGGGGATCCGCGACCCGATACCCGATGGGTTTTTACTTTATTAGGAGCTAATCATGTTCTAACTCTTATACCCACAGATCTACTAACAGGCAAATACTCTTACCCGTTGGGTACGCGAGTATGGGTCCGTTCTTTATCCACCCATACCCACCACCCCGTGAGTGAAAAAACCCGTAGATTAAGCCTAAAACCATGAGTAACATAGGTCCCAACGACTACTAAATCATAGCATAAAACCTCTTTTACCTCTTAAGCATTGTTCTAGTCTAGTTATATGAAATTATTATTTGATTTATTGATTATGTAATGTGATTGTAGAATTTTTTTACTCGCCTTTGAACGTTAATGTTAATAGCATTGTTGTCGGAGAAAATATCGATGGTTTACAGTTCTAATACGACTAATTACAGTATAAAACTATAAGTAATACAATTCAATTAAATGGGTATGGGTACCCGTTGGGTACCCATTACCCGCACGGGTATGAGTATAGGGGCAATTTTGTACCCGTGACGGGTGTGGGTATTTAAACGGGAATATTTAGTCATCGTGGGTATGGGTATGGGACAAAGAAACCCGATGGGTATGTACCCGTTGCCATCTCTAGGTGTGAGCCAGCAACTATTTAGTCATTGACTGCACACGCGCTCCAAATCGAACAAAGCGACACAGGACTCCATGCTCCATGCAACAAGCCAGCTCCGAGCCCTTGACCAACGCTTTGACAAGCTCATCAGGTCAGGTGCCATTGCCGGTCATTGGCACTCCCGCTAACAAGTATTTCATTCATCCCAAAATATAAAAGATTTTGGATAAATGTGACATATCTTACTACTACAAATCTAAACAAAAAGTCTGTTCAGATTCATAGTAAGATATATCACATTCACTTAAAATTCTTTATATTTTAGGACATATTTTAGGATGGATGATGTAACAACTGACGTCTATGTACTGTAGTATGTACGCACATGACAGCGCAAATCAAGCAGGAGGTGGAAGAGAGGCAACGAGCCAACAACGAGCTAGAAGACGTGTTGGATAATACTTGGATGGGAGAAACTGAAGATTCAAAGAAAAGATAAGAGTTGGTGGGAACTGTGTATATAGATAGCTTATTGTATACATTAGCTTTTAGTACTATCACTAATATGCTGATGTGGTTATTTTTAAAATCATCTATTAAACTTGTTCTAATATTCTGCAGAATGTTCGACCCCGATCTTTACGTAGCTGGCTACGGTCGCACACATGGAACGGTACATGTAGAAAAAGAAGGCGGCATTGCCTAGACCAGCTGCATGCTTGATTATTGTTTGATTGGTCATCCCAAAACATGTTGAAGACTGCTCCATACATTACAAAATATAAACATTAGTAGGCCCTGTTCGAACAGCTTATCGTCAGTAGACTATATATTATTCTAATTTTGTGATCAGGCATAAACGAAAAAATTAAATATTAAGAAGTTGAAAAAATTATGGATTTTGCTAAGTGTTATAAGAAATTTCTGTATACAATGTTTTTTCAATAAATTATATCGTTTAGGAACTTAAAAAACGTGCCCACAATAATTCAATATCTAAGTATCTGAAAAAAAAAAAACAAGGTCTTAGATTTATGCTGTTTTAGCATAAATCTGAGGTTCAGTGATTCGTTAAGACGAAGAAATGAGATATAAAAACTGTGGTACAAATTCAGTCTAAAACACTTGTATTTTCAAAAACTGTGGTACAAATTTCAGTCTAAAACACTTGTATTTTCAAACGGACGGAGGGAGGGAGTACTATACAGCAGCCCTGGAGAAGTCAACCAGACACGATAACACCTCCACTGCCGCCGCCACAGTACAATAATCGTACGACCGAGTACGGTGCCGTACGGGCACATCTCTACCTTAACTTATCCCGGATCTTTATACTACTCTATTTCACTCCACTCCAGTATTCTAGCCGCCGTTGCCGGAAGGATGCTCATTCGTACACCCGTACTTAGCTTACTCCTGCATCATTAATACGTCCCAAAATATACGGCGATTTCCACTTTGTCAACTCTCTGCTCACCTCAGCAACACAGTACCGTACGTCCCAATTAATAGCACAATGTGTTTAATTAACGATCTAATGCTAGTATTATCTCTATTAGCAGATGAAATATCAAAGATTGATTGAAGTCAACTTCTCTCGGCATATATCTCTCTAAACTTGGATCCCTTTGGATCCTGGAGGGGTCATGATAATGTAGAATCGAAATGACATATTTTAATAAATTTGAGAAGTTAAAAATATAGAGTTTGATAAAAAAAATGTTTTTATCTATCAAGGGGATATCCCCTTGTTTTATGCATGTCACCTAAATAGTCATCAAAAAATTTAAAAAAAAATTAACAAAATAGATTAATATGAAATATATCACTCCATAAACATGCAAACTAAAATTTAACTTTTACAAATTATAACAAAAATAACAAATACAACTACGATTGTATGATAAATATTTTCAGTTTAATTTATTTTTTTTATTGCAATTTGTAGAAGTCGAATTTGGTCTTGTATGTTTTTGAGTGATATATATCATATTAATTTATCTTGTTAATTTTTTTTAAAATTTTTGATAACTATTTAGATGACATGCAAGCAAAAGATGAAAATCCACATCCGTTTGATAACCTAAATATCGCATACGAACAAATTTAGCGCCTGCAATGCACTGTGCTCAAACATCAAAACAAGATTAATTGAAGTCAACTTCTCAGCATGCATCTGTGTGTGTGTGTTTGTCAGTTAGCAGCAGCTGCATGAATTCGCTTGCCTGGCTCATGGCGTCACCGAAAGATCACCAGTTGCGCCCCAGCCCCCAATTAGCCCTATATAATGGGAGTACACCAAGCTCAACCAAGCAGCACCTGAGTACGTAGCAAATCCATTGTGGTGTACGAACGCATGCGAATGGCGACGCCGCGGACACTACTGGTCGACGCGCTCCTCGTTATCGCCGCCTCCTTCCCTCTCCTCGCCGGCGCGCAGGCGGCAGCGGACGCGTGCGGCGGTGCCAAGGATCAGGCGGACGGCGCGTGCCACGACGTGCCCAGGGCGCTGCGGCTGAAGCTGATCGCCATCCCGACCATCCTCGTGTCCAGCGTCGTCGGCGTCTGCCTGCCGCTCTTCTCCCGCTCCGTGCCGGCGCTCCGCCCCGACCGCAACCTCTTCGTCGTCGTCAAGGCGTTCGCGTCGGGTGTCATCCTAGCCACGGGCTACATGCACGTGCTCCCGGACTCCTTCAACAACCTTACCTCGCCATGCCTGCCCAAGAAGCCCTGGTCGGAGTTCCCGTTCACGGCGTTCGTCGCCATGCTCGCCGCCGTGTTCACGCTCATGGTCGACTCGCTCATGCTCACCTACTACAACCGCAACAAGCGCAACTGCTCCCCGTCTAGCGGCGACGTCGCAGCCGTCGCCGACCACGGCGAGAGCCCCGACCGCGACCAGGGCCACTGGCACGGCCACGGCCATGGCCATGGCATGGCGGTGGCCAAGCCCGACGACGTCGAGGCCACTCAGGTGCAGCTGCGCCGGAACCGCGTCGTCGTTCAGGTAACGTGTCATGCGTTGCACCTCACTAGCAAAGCTGTAGCCTCACATCACACCCAACTGCGAAATTAATGAAGCTAGTAGCTACTCCCTCCGTTTTATATTATACTATAGTCAAATTCAACCGTGCAAGGACGATCTAAGCTTGCATTATCATAGGAGATATTGGAAAATTACTGTCAGGAAATAGGGAAGTGATCATTACAAAGATTCAGCGAAATCAGAATATTGTTAGTCATTCTCTATCTAATAGAGCCCAGTGTGAATCTCTTACCAAGTTCTGGCCGAATGACAAATGTACTTTCATCTTACATCTTGTTTGTGAGGACTCTTTAGCTGAGTAATATTTTTTCCTTTTATTTTTTCCTTTCCCCGCAAAATTTTTTTTTTAAGTCTGATCAAATTTGTAAAAATATATATTAACATTTTTAATACAAAACAAACATATTATCAAAATACATTGAATGTTAGATTTAATGAAACTAATTTAGTGTTCTAGATGTTTTTAATTTTTTTAAATGTGATCAAACCTAAGGAATTTTAACTAATAAAAAAATCAAATGATTTATAATATGAGACGAGAGGAGAGGAAGTACTTAAAAACACAGTTGACAATCACAATTTCAACTTTAACCACTAGTTACTCTTAAATAATTATTAAACTACCATAAACGAAATCATGTTTAAATTTACGGTGCAATATGCTGTGATAGCGGTCCGTATTCTTTTTTGTATTTCCAAAGAAAAACAGATGACAAAATGAATAGTGCCTAGTTATATAAAAACTAGTTGATATCTCGCAATGAATGAATACATGTTATACATTATAAAAATAATATATGTATATATTTAAATAATATAAAAGTGATGTGAAGATAATAATTTAACATTCCTTACCTATTGAGTTATAAAAATGCAACAAAATTATAAATGATATAACATGTTTGCATAATATTTAAAATATTCTATATAATAACTGCTAGGTAGTGATGATATGGTATACTTTTATGTGATTTAAAATACTCTAAATAATAATTGTTAGTATGTGATGATGTGTCACATTTACACGTTGACTTTTATAATTTAGTGAATATCAATTATATAGTAATCGAGTGATAATTAATTGAGTTTGTTTATCTCTGTACTCTCGGTCATTGTACGAATCGACACTCATAAAGTCGAGTCAGATAAATCAAGATTTCCGAAGCAAAGAGGGGATCTATAGTCGTAGCCAAATCTCAAGGACGCTTCCGTACGGTTAGAGAAAAATCTTCGAGATAGGTTAGTAGTCATGTTCAGTGAACTCATAGTCGAGTTAATTAACTAGCTAGATGTGTGCATAGCTTTAAATTAAGTGGAACCTGCAGGAGATAACCACTCCAAATTGACTCGATGTTTTTTATTCATGAAAATGACACGAGCGGACTAGCTAGTCATGAAAAGCTTCAACAACCGTCACTTTTGTAGTTTTACTGTACTGTAACATATGTTACGGCCGGCCAGCAAGATAAATTCATCGGAACTTCTTAATAAATTCGAGAAATATTGTAATGTTGGAATGGAAAAACAAATGACATTAGTTTTGGACTTGGGCTGAGTTTGAAAGATAGGTTGTGAGATTAAGCTTTTTTTTAGCACGGAAAATAAGATAAGTCATTAGCATATAATTAATTAAATATTAGTTATTTTGAAACTTAAAAATGTATTTATTTGTTCTTTTAAAGAAATTTATATTTTTTTTTTAAAAAAAATGACAATATTAATTCTCGAACATCTCAAATTTTGGAAACTGTATGCTCGCAAAAAATGATGGTGTAGCAATTCCAACTGTTGTTTATAACTCGGCCTTACAAGTACTAATTATCTATGATCTGCCATTGCAATTCATGCCCATTTACAGAAATAAATTTAAAACGAGTGATATAAAACATACAGTGCTAGAAAATTTTTAAAGAAAACATATTTTCAAAGCATGGAATAAATAATCTATTTTAATGATGCCATGAATAATCTGAAAAATATATGGTCTCAATCACAAAATATTAAATTGGGGAGCTGTAATTTTCCATGTGCATGCTAGTTTAGTAGGATGAATTCAAACTAATTGGGGAGATATTTTTAGTGTAAATCATCTTTCATATCCTACCCAAAATATTTATGTGCTAAGCAATTTCTCTCTCATATAACACAAAAAATAACTTTTTAAAAAACATGAAACTTATATAAAAACTTTCATGCCGGGTAAGAATACAACATAAAAAATTCTATATTTTTTTAAAAATTTTTAATGGAGTAAATCAATTGTTATCCTTGTATATATTTAAGGTTATTTTTGAAAACAAGACCTGACCCAATAGTATATTGTAGAACAATTGATAAATTCGTTGATATATTATAAAAATAGATAATGTCAATGGCAAATCGTTAAACTAGAACAAACTTAGTAGCATGGAGTAGATTATCTCTTGGAATAAAGGATTGGAAATCATATGGAACTTTTTTTGGAAGAATTCAATGCATAGAGATTTTGGAAAAAAAGTTAATATGAGGTTGAATATCTTTAAAAAATCTTGGAGTATCTCTCATTCAATTCTTGTTTTTTTTTTCTGTAGCCTATCCAAATTGCTATTACTGTATTTATTTTGTTTTGCATATGTATCCTACCAAAATCTGTTTTTTTCCTATTTCTATGTTCTGAAATTCCTATATTTCAAAGGATGCCATATTGTCGGCAAGCGGACATAAACTAGATAACTAATTAGCAAAATGCTTGGACTCACTTCTTTTTTTTTCCTTTGAATTCTATGTAGCTTCCATTATAAAAGTTTCAAATGAATCTATAAGATTGTTTCTGTTATTTTTGGGGCAAAGTAGTTTCCCAAGTAAAATAAGTGATGTTTTAATAACTTAATTTTACAGCCATTTTTTTTGGTAATGGAGATAGCTTCTTGTCTCTATATTGTGTGTATGTGTTGTAGAAACTGCCTGAATTATATACCTTCCATTCATTCACATAAGGACTAGTCGGTTTTGACCGAACTACCGAAGGTACATAAATTCTGATCATAAACTTTTAACCAATATCAAAGTGAATAGATTCGAATGTAAAATATTAGTAAAGTACTTTCATTTAATACAACTTTGATGCTAATTAGTCATTAGATTATTTAAAATAACATGGTCGGTCAAACTACAAGTACAACTTAAAAGTGAAAAACCAAAATTATAGGTCCTCGAGATGGGGATCGTGGTGCACTCGGTGGTGATCGGGCTGGGCATGGGGGCGTCGCAGAACGTGTGCACCATCAGGCCGCTGGTGGCGGCGATGTGCTTCCACCAGATGTTCGAGGGGATGGGGCTCGGCGGCTGCATCCTGCAGGCGGAGTACGGCCGCCGGATGAAGTCGGTGCTCGTCTTCTTCTTCTCCACCACGACGCCGTTCGGCATCGCCCTGGGCCTGGCCCTCACCAGGGTGTACAAGGACAACAGCCCGACGGCGCTCATCGTCGTCGGCCTCCTCAACGCCGCCTCGGCGGGGCTGCTCCACTACATGGCGCTGGTGGAGCTCCTCGCCGCCGACTTCATGGGGCCCAAGCTCCAGGGCAGTGTCCGCCTCCAGCTCGCCGCCTTCCTCGCCGTCCTCCTCGGCGCCGGTGGCATGTCCATCATGGCCAAGTGGGCGTGAACTGACGACGCATCACAGACCTGCCATTCGCTGCATGCTGCATGTTAGATTGAGCTTGGTCAGACTCGATCATCAGCTGCAGCCATGTTGTATAGTGACTGTGACTTCTCCAGCTGGACAAGCTAGGAGTAGTACTGTAGTTCAGGTTTTCAGTGTTGTAGCGTGATTGTTCAGGTTTTGTTCTCGTGATTGATGATGTACTTCAATACGAACATCCACATATTTTCATGATTACATTATCAGGCCAAAGAACTATGGTAAGATGGCAAATTTCACACAATATGACAATGTCAACAGGAATGGATGAAAAATATGGAATCATGATTATCATATATATGTTCATCTTGCATGCTCTGTAAAAGTATAAGCAGTCTTCCCTAGAAGAAAGATGGTATGCTGCAATTTAAAATCGCAAAACAAGGAGCCAGGATTACCTCAAGTATTTGAGCAGAACCAGCACCAGACACAATATATGTCCACTAGCAACCAAGAAATACAAGTTCCCATCAATGCTTAGATCATAGTACAGTACTCGCCTTCCATCGACCATAGAAGCTACCCTTCTCGAGAAAAAAATTTCACCATTTTCACTACATTCATTCACATTTCCATCATTCCATGACCATTTCAGTTTCCTTCTAAAAATTCTATGTACATGCCCAGAAAACAAATCCCATGTGAAATATCAGATTCATTGCCACTGCCACTATCATTCCCATCATCGTTTACACTTTCAGAATCCTCAGTGTCTGATCTAGAATCTTCCTATCCTTTAACCAGAGGATTAAATGAGAGATGATATGCAACGTACAATATTCTCAAATAATGTAATGTCACTAGAAAGAGTTAGTACATCAGTCACTGTGCTTCTGATGTGCCAGAGATATTAAGATCAAGGCAAAAATTTTACCGATCAAGGCAAAATTAATATGAAGAAAAATGTATATTGCTTTGAGCCGATATACAAGTATTTTTTTATTAACAATTATACACCCGGAATTGTTTACAATGTGAACGCACTGTTGAACAACTTTCACCAAGTCTGGCTGCAGGAAAGGGTGGGGATATCAACAATCTGAATAAAGAACGATCAAGGAAATGCTATGAAGATAACCCAAGTTAAAAAGAATGCTACCCATTATCAATACCAGTATTTATATCCAATTTGCAGACAAGTACCTCTGGTGATGTCGCAAGTTTTGGTGATGAAACAAAATATATATCATTTCTAACATACCTGAATTACTTAAAGACCAGGAGTATCTAGAGCTACAGCATACATACAAATATTAGTACCTGGTAGTCTGGCACCTGTAAGTATGCAAACCGACCTACAAATGCTATAAGTACCTTGTTAAAGAAACCCCAATTCAGCATATGATGTCTTGAACCAAATCCAGAAGCAACCAGAACTTGTCGTATTGTTCCAAGTAAGAGAATTCAGGGATTTGATCCAGAAGTTCACATTAAATTCCTGTTCCATAATCTGAAAGAGAAACATCTTCAACAAGAAATGCAGGGTCACAAGGATAGCAGTGGCTCTTAAGATTATAAATCGATTATCCAGGTTATTTCAGACACCATCTTTCAAAGGATAAAATTGTTTTAGCATGGTTTTGCCAGCTAAAGTTTTAGTAGGATATATCCAATGAAAGAATCAGCTATAAAAAAACACTATTATGTATTCCTGGACAATCAATGGTTTATTTACCTTACATCACATCTGTAATATAGAAAAGTCAAGCCAAATTACAGAACATGTGGGAAGCACAGCACAATTCAGGCGTGCTCTGTTAATACCAAGATGTACCTGTTGCACAATGTATTCGATTTGCTATCGATATTATGAATTAAGATGCATACTACAAGCTAATAGCTTAGAACTACTGGATAATAATCAGATTCTTCCTATGAAAAATTTATTAGCCCATACCGATCTTCATTGTGCATCAAGAAAATCATCAACTCGATACTCAAGAGAAGACTGGAATGGGACAATAACAATGAATATTAACCACTGATGACGTCATTCAACGAATAATTCAGCACTTCGATAATTGATATTAAGTTTCTGGTCCAGAATTGTATCAGAAACTATCAATTTACGTATCCAGCCAAGCAATAAAATGAAGTTTCCATTAATTTACGCATCCAGCTAAGCAATAAAATGAAGTTTCCATTAATGTGTCATACAGAATAACAATCAAACCTCAAAGGACACAATCTGCCTGAATAATTGAACTTGCATCATCCATTGCATGCAAATGACTCATGTTCGAGCTAACCTGAGTATCGACCAAAGTGTGCATAAGTCAGCAACATTGCCATTTGTCCTTGTCGCATTTAAATTACTCCGATTATGCTTTCAATAAATCATTTGAATCGGAGCATGTTCGGCCGATTAGAGACGCAAATCGATCATGAAATTTCAACAGAGGGCACTTCTCAACAAGGTTGCTGTCATCATAGGCCTCCTTGAGGAATACAGTGCTTTTTGCTCCCTTATTAGTGATGTAGAATATCCCATGATTTTTTATTAAACACAGAAGTAGCTTACATGGCAGCCTGTACTCATTATGGAAGATTTGTAGCTTATCAGATGTCAACCGTCTGTCCATTGTCAGGCTCAAGATCTCATGCAGAACAGCAACAGCCCGCTTCCGAGCCTGTGGGGTTGCAGGCTCCACACGTCTAGCATTCAGATATGGTGAAGGAAATGCCAACTTCTGCCATCTGACAACCTCCTCAAGATAATTCCTGTTTGGCCTAAATCCTGCTGGATACTTCAACCTGAAAGCAAAGGGGCCAACAATATTTCCATCCTTAGGGATCCCTCTATAGTCCACTTGGAAGCCCTCAAAATTCAACTTTTCTTCACGTGCTGTGACTGCCAATGAAGAATCCCAACTCTCCAAACATAAATGGTCGAATCCCTTCACATCCCTAACTGAAAATAATTCAGGGTACTTAGGAATCAAATTATTCTTGAAGTTCTTAGGTAAACCCAATTCAGATTGGATGAGCTCAATCTTCTCTAGAGGAATCTGGCAGTCCAAAGACATCATTAGCAGTTTCCTTAGATTTTTCACCAAGATAGGCTCCATTAGCTCTCGTGCTTGGATCTCCTCATTGGATATCTTTCTTGCCTTCTCAGTGAGTGTAACTGAAATGGGCTCACGGGAGGCACTACCACCAGAGACACAGAAGATGTTTGGGTGCCGTTCGATAAGTGAAAGGAAGTTCCATTTTTGGACAAAGCCAACCTCCTTTTCAAGATCACGTACAAGGATGGAACTTGTCTTTTGGGACAAGATGATCTCACGAAGACGAAGAAGGAGGGCAGGCTTCTTTTGGAGGTCCATTGCCTTGTCAAGGCCGGGTTCACGGTGATAAAGCTTCTTCTTGGGCCTGCGGCCATGACCAGCAGAATATGAGGACATGGCCTTGAGCTGAATCAAAGGAAGAGCTCTGTCTATCAAAGATACATGCTCTACCAATATTCTTGTCATCATTTAGAATCAAGGCCAGTCTATGTGTGCATCATAGGTCCAAGTATCCAGGAGTGGAAATAATGAAGCAGAAAGAATAATCCATCAAACTCTGAGAAAAAATGGCAGAATTACATCCTTGCCATTCAAAAAAGATTGTAGTTTCAGGCAACTAAAAATAGGAGAAAAATTCAGTCACACTTTAACCGTTAAGATCAATGCAAGGATTGTGCAAAGTATCCAAACAGACCACCCCATCTCATATTTGTCATAATCAGATAAGCAGTGGCAGATCAAACATGGGACATGGATCTAACATATGCTGATGGGAAGACTCCGCCCTGTGAACATCAAAAGAGGGTCCGTCCATTACTCTCTTACTTGGTAGCTGCAGCATTATAATAACAAAACGAACAATAAATAAAAGGGCAGGAGAAACAGAAAAATTCTAATTTTTCAACATGTACAAAATCACAAAAAGTACTTATTTGCAAGGCATGCGAATGTCTAGTGGCTTAGGATCACATGAAAACGATCAAAACTCACAGAACAGTTTATATAATGCTGCAAAGCTGGTATGTGATAATTCAATGATCAGCATCAATATACAGTTTACATGCTTTTGTCCATCCTCTTTCTCATGTCAACCAATCTGATTTTTCCCAGTGGCGGATCTAACATGGGACATGGGGGTTCAGTTGAACCCCAAAACCTTTTTGGGAACCATCAAACTGTTAGGTTAAGGGAAATTTCTAGAACAGAAGCTAGGGTTAACACAAATTCGAGAAAAAGTGCGTGGGTAGAGAGAGAGATGGGAAAGACGATGTCCGTAACGAGATGCGGCGGAAGCAGCAGGACGAGCGACGGCGACCCTGCTCGCTCGCTCGCGCGATGGATGGGGATCGGCGCAGGCGGCGGTGGCGGAGGGTATGCTCACCAGGATGGATGTGGCGGAAGCAGCAGGAGGAACGACGGCGCCCTGCTCGCTGGCGGGATGGATGGGGATCGGCGGAGGCGGAGGCGGCGGAGGCGGAGGCGGCGGCGGCGGCGGTTGGCAAGGGCAAACGGACGACTGACGAGGAGGGGTCAGGATAACTCAGGCCTCAAAATGGCGAGGGTAATTTAGTAATTTTGCCTAGCACTCAATCCACCCGGATTGCTTTGCTTGCACATCCCATCCACACCCTACCCAAACGGTGGAAATCTAAAAGATAGAAATAATATATTACGTATCTATCAATCCTAATCCCATTTTCCAAATGAAGCCTCTATGAAGGTGTTGGCGTAGAATTTTGACCCGTCCAGCAACCAAACGGGTTTCACGTTTCCACGACGGTCTGGGAGATCTGCTTATCTCCAGTGCAGGTCCAAATTGGCTTGCCTAGTCGTGCGCAGAGCGTGCCAGTTGATTTGATCTGCAATCAACAAGAAACAAGTAAACCATGTCAGAAAACAATGGTCGATCGGCCGATAGGCCGATGTCACATTGTTATAGCCCAGCCGATAGGGCAAAGCTGTATCGGCTTACTCAATATAATAAGCAAATTGAAGAGATCTAACCTCATCGGCTCATGCCAAAAGCGTGCGACAAATTAATAGAATTGGCCGATGAGGGTTTCACGAGGATAACTACACTAGCTATTACTCCAGTGTAAACTTATACAAGTCAATCGGCTAACATAAATACACCAACCACAAAGAAGTCTTTAAAAGCACTCTGTGGCCGATATGTTTATATTCGTCAATCCACATGTATAAGTGACAAACACATGCAAGAACATAAATAATCACATGCATTAGATAAGACCGGCTGAAACCCCGGCGCTATCCTTAATTACAATCGAAAGCAGGCTTCGTGTTAGATCTCAAAACAGGACTAAGGTCGATAGCAACTCAAAGTGTGAATCGAGACTTAACACAAAAAAAATCAAGCCGTTGATTGCTTTTGGGGATGGTAAATGCCTTAGATAATCTAAACGAGCAAACTGATTCAACCATCGTCGACAATAAACCCTAAAACGAGTCAACTGCTGACGAGACAGAATCAAAAGACCACGTCAAGATTAGCTAACACACGATAAACGACGATCACATCATCAGGGCTTAACGTGCCTAAAGCGACACGCTAGCCCCGACGATGTAAATCGTCGGGTACGAGTTCTTACCTTGCTCTTGGGAAGCAAGAACTCGTCGGAAGTCAGCCTCTTGCGAGGGTTGGCGATGCGCCGAAAGTAGATTAGTTTGATTGTATGATTGATTGAGAGAGAGCTTCTATGTATAAACTATCGGGATATTTATACCCGAGGTTACAACAGAACCCTTGTAGGGCACGATCTTATCTACAACTAACAAACAAGCCTTTACGGCAGACTTTAGCTACAGATTAGATCTAAACTACTTAATTTACAAGATACAATTGCCTAAAACCGAGCTTTATCTCTATTTGGCAACTTCCTTAAAGCTTATCTTGAGCCCAGACCAAGCCCACGCTGACTCTGTCAACTTACAACCCGTATCGGCCAACAATCATATCGAATCCGTATCGGCCGATACACTCTTTCTGGCAACCTCTCCCCAGTCCGATACAGTTACCGGGTCCGATACGAAGCCTGGTCCGACTCCAACTCAATCCTTCCTCTTTGCTTTGGTTTCCTCTTTTCTTTCCAAGTCGATTACCAAAATCCGTCGTTAACACATGCCCCCCAATTCCGCTTCATTATATAATGTGGCGGAATTAGCTCCGAGGAACCTATCGACTTCCTTGCTAGGTCTTGTCTGAAAACCGTGCAGATCCAGATTCGAATCCTTCCGCCGCCGATTCAACAAACCCTTCGTGTTCTTCAACTCCGGTGACCCCTCGGCGTCTCGACGACATCGACCCCCTTCACAGCAACCCCTTCGGCGACAACGATGGCCTCCGCCCCATTCTACGCCTCCGAGATCCCTGCGGTAAATCGATTCCTTCAAAATCTGTATTATCACTTTCTTCGCCGATTTCTCCAAGTTAAGGTTTTTACTCTCTGTCCCCCAGGTCTTATATTTTCATCGTCATTCTCATGATTTAGGTCTTCAAAAACCAAATCTTGATCCCCACCGACGACAAATCCCATCGCTTTCTGCTAGGCCCCATGGGCGATTGCGACCCAACTTGGCTAATCAATGCTGAAACAGACAGAATCCCCTTCAGGCAAGCCAAGCCCAATGTTTCTTCATGGAAACATACCTTCAGGTCCTGGCCATCAAAGCTAAACGGATACAGAACATGGCACAAGAGGATTGCTGCTGCCAAACAAGTTCACTGGGACGAGATTGGGATCGGCCAATGCATCACTTTATCCCTGGCCGATACCAAGAAAAATGAACTACTCATGTCGGCTGCCAGCTACTTCTGGTCCAGTACCTTGAATGCCTTCATGTTCAAGCAAGGTCCGATGACCCCAACCCTTATAGATGTCAAGATACTAACAGGATTGGATATCGACTCCGAGATCAACCCCTTCAGCCTCCTGGTAAACAGTAGTCACAAGTTGAAGACCAAGAAAATTGGAGGCTGGTCTGGGTACATTTCTGAGCACATGGAACAAGGATCAGTCTCGGAACGAGAGCACGTAGCCTTCCTGACATTGTGGCTGGAAAGATTTGTCTTCTGTGGATCGACCTGCGGCCCCACTACAAACTGCCAACACTTGGCACAAGCTTTGGTCGACAAGAAATAAATCCCCTTGGGCCGATACCTCTTGGGAGCTGTCTATCGGATGCTCCATGTTTCCACACAAGACTTGATGCTAAAACAGACTGTGGCACATGGAGGACCATGGTGGTTCATTCAGCTCTGGCTAACTATTTACACCAACACCATGGTTGATCGGCCACCTCTATCGGACTCTCGCTTTCCATCAAAATACGCCGATCACGAAGATCTCAGGAGCAGAAGATGCATGTCCTATGGGAAAGCGGCCTCCGTGTATCCAGGCACAGACCAATCGGCCGATGACATGGCTACATGGTTCATTCGTTTCTTCACCGGCCCTCCATCAGCCAGGATGAACATGTTTGTCTACACATCAGACCGAGATTATGAACTCCCCGACAACCTTCAGCTGAGCTTGATAAATGATGACATGGAATCGAGGGAGTTATTCATGATCGGCCTCACCCCGTGCCTGCTCCCAGTAGGCATATTTCAGGGAAGAAGCACCAGCCTATTCTATGAGTTTTACAACCCAATGATAGCTGCTAGGCAATGCGGGCTCGGGCAACTCCCCATCAGCCTGTATCTTCATAAGCTCCTAGAGAGCAGAGGCATGGTTCCATCAGCGCTGATTATGAGCAAGGCGTTTGAAATCGAGCTCCCAAATCTCGGCGATTGCGACCGGCTGCATCTAAGCGCTTTTGTCCACATCGGCTTTCAGGCATGGTGGCAAGAGTGGGTTGCTCATATTTTTCACCAATCGGCCAGATTCTATGTAACAGAGCTTATCCAGGGTATAAGCCCTCAAGTCCCAGATGGGCCGATTCCATCCGTGAGCAACAGTGGACGGAAAATCTTTTATGCTCAAGCCATAGCTCCATCAGGCTCAACTATCTTGGAATCCATCATCGGCCTTACTGCCCCAAAACTGGCGTCACTTCTCCAAGGTCCGATGCCCAAAGAAAACCCTAAAAGGAAAGCGCCAGCCAGAAGTAAATCACAGAAAACCAGCAAGAAAGATAGAACCGATAATCAGGCCGATGTCGAAGAGCTAGACCCTTCCCTGGAAGACTTCCTCGACGAACAAGTAATGGAGAAGGAGGTTGACACAGCAGCGGCCGACACACACGAAGAAGAAAACCCGTCGGTCGAAACCACCCAGGAGCCATCGGCCGAAGCTGCTGAGATCCCACCGGCCGATGACCAAGATGATGCCCGGCAACCAAAAAGGACCAGACACGTAGTTCGCAAGGTCAATATAATCTCTTCTTTGTGTTTACATAATCCCCTTGTACTGTCATACTTTAACTTCATATCCTTTTCAGGCTGCGGCGTCGTCTGTGTTGAAGGAGAGAACTCGATCGGCCCCTTTACCAAGAACCAAGAAAGCCACTCTACAACGGCGCGAACGAGCCAAGGCCCGATTGAGGACTCCTCCTTCTCCACCACCCTCTCCGACTGTCTCAGTAAGAGTTGATTTTTGTATTATCTTGCTATTTACATAACCCTATTTACCAATTTCCTGCTTTTTCAGCCTAGGGCTCCATCACCTTCACCACATCGGCCAACCCCCTCGCCTACTGCGTCGACACAGCAAAGGGAGGCCGATGCGAGCACCACCGATGCTCCAACACAGGTAACTAGGATTACTCTGATTCCCTTTCTGCCGGTTCCTGTTTAACGAGGCTGCATCACCCAAGGCCATAGAAGACCAGACGGTAAAGCTCAAGGCATCGGCCAAGTACCTTGCAACCCTGAGCAGATCGCTGAAGCCGATCCCAGGGTCGACGGCCGATGACGCCCAGGCTATAGAAGATATCGAGCAGATTCGCCGTAAAGCCATTGCAGCTATTGCAGACTTCATAGGGTGATGTAGCACATCTTGTCTTTATACTATGTAAATACAAACCTCATCGGCCAAGCAGCCGAATTTGATCTGGAAATTCCATGTCTGAATATTACTTCTGAAATCCTCCTTGCAAACAAATATCCCTTTACTATAATCAGTCTCATCAGCCAGAAAGCCGAATTCGATCTTACTCTGAAAAAGAAAATTCCTTGAAAAAATTCCACGCTTGTATATATATATGCCCCCCAAATTTTAGAAGATGAGGGCTCATGTTGTAAAATTTGAACTAAGGGCGATAGTGTATATCGGCCATCTAAAGACGATGCATAACACATCGGCTGTAATCATAAATCGGTTGGAGGGCCGATCATGAATCGATCCAGACACTGGGATAATATCTCTTTAAGTACTTGCCATTAAGAGCTCGTCCATAAATCTCACCATCCAGCCCCTTGAGCAAATAAGCATTGTGAGGAACACAGCGATGAATTTGAAAAGGACCTTCCCAATTAGGTGACCACTTGCCGAATTTATTATCTCTGGAACCAATCGGCATTATTAATTTTCATACAAGATCCCCTTCCTCAAATGACTTGGCGACAACTTTTTTGTTATAATGATGAGCCACTCTATCTTTATCACGTTTGATCTTCTCTAAGGCCCGTAATCAGACGTGCGCCAAATCATTTAACTCATCAACCATAAGATTATAGTACTCATCGGCTGTCAAGTCGTCTTGCAAAGCAATCCTCCTTGAGCCGATGTTGGTTTCCCACGGCAGCACAGCTTCATGTCCATAAACCAGCTGATAGGGAGGCACTTGAATTACACCATGGCAAGCCATCCGATACGTCCAAAGGGAATCGGCCAGCGTCGTGTGCCATTGCCTCGGCTGTTCATCGATTTTCCTCTTGATTAGCTTGATTAAGGTCTTATTAGAAGCCTCTGCCTGCCCATTAGCCTACGCATAGTAAGGAGAAGAATTTAATAATTTAATGCCCATGCTGTCGGTAAACTGGACGAACTCATCGGATACGAAGATTGATCCCTGATCGGTGGTTATTGTTTGAGGTAACCCAAACCGATATATAATATATTCCTTGACAAACTGAATTGCATCTTTGGAATCAACCTTCTTAAGGGGAACGGCCTCAACCCACTTTGTGAAGTAATCTGTAGCCACCAAGATATATCTGTGTCCCTTGCTCGATGGCGGATTAATCTGGCCGATCATATCTATTCCCCATCCACGAAATGGCCACGGCTTTATGATTGGATGCATAGCCGATGCCGGTGCTCTTTGAATTGCTCCAAACTTCTGACAATCCTGACATCCTTTATAATACTTGAAACAATCCTCTAGCATGGTTGGCCAAAAATATCCGACGCGCTTCAATAGCCATCTCATTTTATGGGCCGATTGATGGGTTCCACAAATCCCTTCATGTACTTCACTCATAACAGTTTTGGCCTCCTCGGGGCCCAGGCACTTGAGTAAGACACCATCAATCGTCCGATAATACGAGTCATCGTCCAGCAAGACATAATGTAAAACTTTATACTTCATTCTTCGTGACGCCAATTGAGAAGGATTCCTCAAGTACTCGATGATGTCAAACCTCCAGTCGTTGGCATGCACGAGAGCAATCTGAATTTGGACATCTTTAGCCATCGGCCGATATCCCGATGTCCCTTAAGCTAAATTATTGGCCTCGAAGTTCTGCTTCCTGGGTATATGCCTTATCGTCACAATCTTAAAACCTTGTAGTAACTCCTTGCACTCCTCGTTGTAGACTCTGAGAATATCATTCTTGCACTCATACGCCCCAGAAAGTTGATTAATTACCAGTTGTGAATCACCAATGATTTCTATGGAATCGGCCTCGACTTCTCGTAATAACTGCAAGCCTTTAAGCACTGCTTCATACTCTGCTTGATTGTTAGTAAAAGCAAACTCAAAACTTGCCCCCCGAGGGGATATGATAACTAGGCCGATACCGCATCCATGTCTGCAGACGGATCCATTGAAATACAATGTCCATAGCACAATATCTGCATATGTAACTGACTCATCTCTGTGTTGAACAATGAAATCGGCCAGGGCTTGCCCTTTGACTGCTTTGGCCGATTCATACCTGAGATCAAACTCTGTTAAGGCGAAAACCCACTTCCCAATTCTTCCTTTTAACACAGGGGCCGATAGCATGTATTTCATCACATCGGCCTTACTTACCACAATACACTCATTGGAAATTAAATAATGCCTCAACTTAGTACATGAGAAATATAAGCACAAACAGAGTTTTTCTACCGGCGTGTACCTTGTCTCCGCATCCAGCAACCTCCTGCTGAGATAGAAAATGACTCGCTCTTTGCTGTCAATGTCCTGAACTAAGACTGAGCCGATATACTTCTCATCGGCCGATAGGTACAGCCTGAACGGAACTCCCTTCTGTGGAGGAATTAAAACTGGTGGGGAGCTCAAATACTCCTTGATGTCGTCCAGCGTCTTCTGCTGCTTATCACCCCATATGAACTCTTCATCCTCTTTTATCTTCAATAACGGAGTGAACGGCTCTATTCTCCATGACAGGTTCGATATAAAGCGTCGAACAAAATTGATCTTGCCGAGCAGAGATTGTAACTTGGTCTTGTTCGTCGGAGGTTTGATTTTCTTTATAGCATCGATATTCTTCTGTGTAATCTCGATTCCTCTTTCGTGGACCAAGAAACCCAGGAACTGACCGGCCGATACGCCAAAGGCACACTTGTTAGGGTTCATTTTTAAACCATACTTCTTCGCTCTTTCGAGTACCTTCGGCCAGGTGCATATCATATTCTCTTGACTTCACGACGACATCATCAATATAAACTTCAATCAAAGAGCCGATAAGATCATGAAAAATATAATTCATGGCCCTCTGATACGTAGCTCCAGCGTTCTTCAAACCGAATGTCATGACAACCCATTCATATAGGCCGATTGCCCCTGGGCATCGGAAGGCAGTTTTGTGAACATCTTCTTCGGCCATGAAAATTTGGTTGTAGCATGCGTTCTCATCCATGAAGCTGATAACCTTGTGCCCAGACGCGGCATCGACAAGCAAATCGGCCAGAGGCATAGGGTACTCGTCTTTCGGTGTTGCTTTGTTCAAGTCTCTAAAGTCAATACATACCCTAAGCTTGCCGTTTTTCTTCATTACTGGAACTATGTTGGAGACCTATTCTGCGTATCGGCAAGATCTGATGAAGTTGGCATCATAAAGTCGTGTGATCTCTGCCTTGATAGCTTCGTGCATATCGGCCTTAAATCTCCTAGGAGCTTGTTTAAACGGCCGATAGCCTGGTTTGATTGGTAGCCGATGTTCTACAATCGATCGGCTTAATCCTGGCATCTCATGATATTCCCATGCAAAACAATCCATGAATTCTTTCAACAGATTTATAAGATTACTCTTGTATTCCTTTGGCAGGTTAGCACTTACGTACGTCGGCCTAGGCCTATCACCTATTCCTATATCAACCTCTTCAAGTTCATCGGCCGACGTAAAACCCTGTCCCAACTTGCCATCGAGCTCGTCCACCGCATCATCTGTGTAGGGACTAGCTTGTTCATCTTCAACGGCGGATGGCACATCTTTGCTAAAGTAACTGCTTGTCTTGATCTTCAATCGTCTCAATGTCGCAGTCAGTTACTTTGAGGAAATCGGCGTCCCAGACTCGCCCGGACAAGCAGTCGATTCCCTCCATCTCCCATACTACGAGATCGGCATTGGCCACGTGTACCGACCGATCGGCCTGCACGATCTCGACCTGGTCCCCTTGCCATTGCATGAGGCATTGGTGCATTGTTGAAGGGACGCAACAGTTTGCGTGGATCCAATCCCGTCCCAACAACAAGCTGTAGGAACCCTTTCTGTCGAAGACGAAGAAGGTGGTGGGTATTGTCTTGCTGCCCACGGTGAGTTCCACGTTTAGGACCCCCTTTGCCTCGGACGCGTTGCCACCAAAGTCTTTCAACACCATGTTTGTCTTGATTAGATCTTCAGGTACCTTTCCAAGCTTCCTGAAGGTTGTGTATGGCATCAAATTGACCGCCGCGCCGCCGTCGACCAGCATCTTCGTCATCGGCCGCCCGTTGATGAATCCCTTGATGTATAACGGCCGCAAGTGCCTGTAGTTGTCGTCGACTGGCTTGTCAAATATGGCTTGATCTGGTGACAACTATAGCCTAGCCAAAGATTGTTCATCGTCGGCCATTGCTTCATCGGCCGCCTGCACGCTGTACTCTGCTAGCAGTATAAAAATCATGTTAACAGGCGCCGATGTCGCTCGTTTACCTTTTGAAGCCACGAAGGCCCGGGCTGTATTGGAGGTGCCCTCATCGGCCGTGACCACCGTGGGTTTTATCCTCCACTCTTTCTTGGTCTTAGCCGGCCGATGGGTTATTGCCACCTGTTGCTCTTGGATTTGTTCTTTCCTTCTTAGCCTCTGAACCCACCGTTTTTGTGTCTTAGTGAATACATCGCTTGGGCACCATTGAGGGTTCTGGACCTGTTCCTCGGCTTCGGTCTGTTGGTGTTGGTGTATCGGCCCTAACCTCTCATGAACAAATTTCCTTTGCTTGGCCAGCCGATGCGCTTGCCTGCTTGAGTTGCCCAGATAATAATCTTCTGCTCCGTTGCACGCAGGGCACTCCTGAATGGATGGCAATCTCATCCCCTCATTCCAGCAAAACCGGAAAAACTCGCACTCCCAATGTGGGTCGTAAGAGTTGTCTTGATCGACGTGGTCTTGAGCTTGTTCTTCCTGCCTCCACTGGTATTTTCTAATCAGGCCTTCAGAGGTCTGATACGGTCGCTTGCCGGTCCGATGGGCACTGCCATCGGCCCTGCCCGCCCGCACCATGTTGACTGGGAACGGGTGTCCTTCGATCTTCATCGGCCGCTTGGCATCATCGATTTTAATCCTGCCTTGCTCGATGGCCGATTGAATCTGTTGTCTGAAGATCTTGCATTCGTTTGTATGGTGTGAATAAGAGTTGTGCCACTTGCAATATCTCCGTTTCTTGATCTCTTCGGCCGATGGCAATACATGACCTACTGGCAACTGAATTTGCTTTTCTTGCAACAGTAGGTCAAATATTTTATCGGCCTTGTTGATGTCGAAGTCGAATTTGTCTTCTTTGTCGCCCTTTTTTACCCATTGGCAATTTGTCGGCTTCCTCATACGGGCCCACTCAGCCAGGTCGACATCAACATCTTCTACGTCGTCGTCGTCGGAGGCATAGTGATAAACTGTATTGATCTTTTTTGCAAATTTCTTAGCCTCCTGGAATCGTTGTTCGTGGGCCGACACCCGTTATGCTAGGTGAGCTAAGCTTTCAAATTCCTACGAGGAGAACCTCTCGCGTATCGGCCCTAACAATCCTTGGAACGCCAAATCGGCGAGCTGTGAATCGGTCAAGCTAAGGCTGTAGCATCTGTTCCTTATGTCCCTGAATCGTTGAATATACTCCGGGACCGATTCGTCGACTCGTTGCCTAATGGTGGTCAGATCGGACAGTTTCATTTCTTGTACGCCGTTATAGAAATACCTATGAAACTGTTTCTCCAGATCTGTCCATCCTCTGATGGAATTGCAGGGTAAAGATGAAAACCACGTAAACGCAAACCCTGACAAGGACAGAGGGAAAAATCTCACCCTCAATGCCTCGATAGCCGATGCCTCCCCGCACTGTGCTAGGAATCGGCTTACATACTCGTAAGTCGAGACGTTGTCCTGCCCCGAAAACTTGGAGAAGTCCGGGATCTTGTATCGGCCTGGCAATGGCACTCTGTCAAATTCCTCGAGGTACGGGTGCTGATACACTGTAGAGTTCTCCTTGGGCTTCAAGCCGAACTGATTACGCATCACTTCGGCTATCATATCGGCCCAATATCCTGCGGGCCGATGTGGGAGGTATTGCTGATACGATTGTTGCAAACCCTCTGCTTGATACTGCCTGAGGGAGTACGGCTGATAATGGTGATCAAGGTTCTGCGCGCCATACTGCCCTGTGGTGTGCTGCTGGTAGCCCTGTGGCGTATTGTAAACCGCCTGTGGTGGAGGATTGTTGAAAACCGGGGCTTGCGACTGTCCGGCCGATGGCTGGTTGATATGAACTTGCTGCATCGGCTCGATCACTGGTTGCTTCCCCTTGGTCCATTGTGCATACTGCTCCTCCGTGATATGCTGAGGGCTCCCCCCTGTCTGCTTGGTAAGGACCAATGGCAGTGTTGTCATTGGCTGCGTCGATGGGGGTGGCATCGGCGCTGTTGGCTGAGCCGTGCTCAGGTCGTTCCTCAGGGTCCGATAGACAGGGAACTTATTTTCTGGTAAGAAAATCAGCCCCTGAGGCTTGTACTGGTGAATCATCTCATCTAGGATCGATTTGACCGTATTGGTCAATGTGTTCACCAGAATCCCCGACTGGTTGACTAGCGCAGAATGAACTGCGGAGTCAATCCTATCTTGCAACGTCGGCGCTGCAGTATCCTCGGTCTTGACGGCGTGGTCATGTGTCGCCGCCGACGTGCCAGCTCCATCTCCGGGACTCGGCATAACTACCTTGGATTTTGGGATCAAGGTGCCTTGCCGAGTCCTAGAATACGTATGCAGGTACATATTCTGGAACTGCTCGACCAGATTTTTCATCTCAGCCTTCTGCTCTGCATTGAGCTGGTCGGCGGTCACAGGGACGATGTTCTCCTCGGAAATCTCGACCTGCTTCGACATCTTGAGGAGATCTTGTTGTTGTTGCTGGGTTTGCGTTGTTTTGTTTTGTCCCACCGGGCGTGCCAAAAGCGTGTTGGCGCAGAATTTCGACCCGTCCAGCAACCAAACGGGTTCCACGTTTCCACAGCGGCCTGGGAGATCTGCTTAACTCCAGTGCAGGTCCAAATTGGCTTGCCTAGTCGTGCGCAGAGTGTGCCAGTTGATTTGATCTGCAATCAACAAGAAACAAGTAAACCATGTCAGAAAACAATGGTCGATCGGCCGATAGGCCGATGTCACATTGTTATAGCCCAGCCGATAGGGCAAAGCTGTATCGGCTTACTCAATATAATAAGCAAATTGAAGAGATCTAACCTCATCGCCCATGCCAAAAGCGTGCGACAAATTAATAGAATTGGCCGATGAGGGTTTCACGAGGATAACTACACTAGCTATTACTCCAGTGTAAACTTATACAAGTCAATCGGCTAACATAAATACACCAACCACAAAGAAGTCTTTAAAAGCACTCTGTGGCCGATATGTTTATATTCGTCAATCCAAATGTATAAGTGACAAACACATGCAAGAACATAAATAATCACATGCATTAGATAAGACCGGCTGAAACCCCGGCGCTATCCTTAATTACAATCGAAAGCAGGCTTCGTGTTAGATCTCAAAATAGGACTAAGGTCGATAGCAACTCAAAGTGTGAATCGAGACTTAACACAAAGAAAATCAAGCCGTTGATTGCTTTTGGGGATGGTACATGCCTTAGATAATCTAAACGAGCAAACTGATTCAACCATCGTTGACAATAAACCCTAAAACGAGTCAACTGCTGACGAGACAGAATAGAGGTAAAGCTCGGTTTTAGGCAATTGTATCTTGTAAATTAAGTTGTTTAAATCTAATCTGTGGCTTAAGTCTGCCGCAAGGACTTGTTTGCTAGTTGTAGATAAGATCGTGCCCTACAAGGGTTCTGTTGTAACCTCGGGTATAAATATCCCGATAGTGTGTACATGTAAACTCTCTCTGAATCAATCACACAATCAAATCAATCTACTTTCGGCGCATCGCCAACCCTCGTAAGAGGTCGACTCCTGACGAGTTCTTGCTTCCTTAGAGCAAGGTAAGAACTCGTACCCGATGATTTACATCGTCGGGGCTAGCGTGTCGCTTTAGGCACGTTAAGCCCTGATGATGTGATCGTCGTTTATCGTATTTTAGCTAACCTGGATGTGGTTTGCTAATTCCATCTCACCAGCGGTTAACTCGTTTTAGGGTTTATTGCCGACGAAGATTGAATTGGTTCACTCGTTTAGGTTATGTAAGGCATTTACCATCCCCAAAAGCAATCGACGGCTTGATTTTCTTTGTGCTAAGTCTTAATTCACACTTTGAGTTGCTATCGACCTTAGTCCTGTTTCGAGATCTAACACGGAGCCTGCTTTCGGTTGTAATTAAGGATAGCGCCGGGGTTTCAGCCGGTCTTACCTAATGCATGCAATTATTTATGTTTTTGCATGTGTTTGCCACTTATGCATGTGGATCGACGAATATAAACGTATCGGTTACAGGGTGTCTTCAAGATGTCTTTGCGATTGGTGCGTTTATACTGGCCGATTGGCTTGTATAAGTTTGCACTAGGGTAATAGCTAATGTGTTTATCTTCATGAAATCCTCATCGGCTGCTTCTAGTAATTTGCCTTAGACATGTTAAAATAGGCCGATGAGATTAGATCTGTTTCAATTTACTTATTATCTTGAGTAAGCCGATACAGCTTTGCCCTATCGGCTGGGCTATAACAATGTGACATCGGCCTATCGGCCGATCGACCATTGTTTTCTGATATGGTTTACTTGTTTCTTGTTGATTGCAGATCAAATCAACTGGCACGCTTTGCGCACGACTAGGCAAGCCAATTTGGACCTGCACTAGAGTTAAGCAGATCTCCCAGGCCGCCGTGATAACGCGGAACCCGTTTTGTTGCTGGACGGGTCCAAATTCTGCGCCAACAATGTCGTACTGGCTCGCTACATGTACTTGTCGTGTTGGCAAGCGGAGCCGGGTAGCAACCCAAGCACGACATGGCTAGACGGGTCGTGCTAGCATGACTCACAACCAAACGGACTGTGTGGTTTCTAGGCTGAGTTGCACATGCATGTCTGGGCGGACACAGAACGATCTAGCCCATTTGACAATCTATAGAAGGATTTGGCAAACTCATAGTCATTCTTATGTTTCTACGGATGAGATCAATTAAGACACTCAATCACACCTAATTAATTTGATTAGTATCAAATTAAAGGAAAACTATTTTTTAAAGTTCTCTTCCATAATAGCAATTGCACTCTAGCCAACACTAAAATAATAACACACCCTTTTCCCAAAATAACATGCAAGCACAATATAATTAGAAAACATATCCATTTTCTTCTTGTTTTTATTAGATCAATTTCAAGTAGCGTTGTCTGAGACAAAATTTATTTCAATATGTAGAATGAGGATAAACCAATCTCATGGGAATATACATGTTTATGTTGCTTATCTCATTGGTGAAAAGAAAAATATTTTCTCATTAAATCAACACTTGTTAAGAGAGTTAATTAGGAGAAATTAATCTCAGCGGGTAGAAACAAAGGGATGGCAGACATATTTGCAACTACACCGGGTGGTTTTAGCAACAACACTAGGGTTGTGTTCGATTAACACATGATTAATTAAGTATTAGCTATTTTTTAAAAAAATTAATATATTTTTTAAAATAACTTTTCTATAGAAAATTTTAAAAAAAATGCGTCGTTTAGCAGTTTGAGAAGCGTGTGTGTGAAAAACGAAAGAGGTGAAGTTGGAAACTCACACTAAAGAACACAGCCTAGGGGATCACACCACACAAGGAGTCGGAGTCAACATCGAGTGGACGGGGAAATATCCTTGGGGCACCCATCACGACGATTTCTCTTCTTTCTTAAATAAAATTACACACAGATACTTAGCCACCTGAAAATATGAGATACAGAGGCACAATTACCCACAGATATAGTTGGCCAAAAAACCGGCAGCTTGACGGCCCGGCCTAGGCACGACATGTTCCTGGGCCTCTTCCTCGGCATGACGTGTCGACCCGGCACGGCACGACCCAACAATCAGGGAGGCAAAACAGATGAGAAATACAAAATAAACTTATTTCAGCCATATAAGGTACGACTCAAAGAAACGAGGAAGGCAAAATACTCTTATTCTAGCCATATAAGGCACGACCCAAAGAGATGAGGGAGACAAAATAGACTTATTTCAGCCATATAAGATACGGTCCAAAGAGATGAGGAAGACAAAACAGACTTATTTCAATCATATAAAACATAGCTCAACGAGATAAGGGAGGCAAAATAGACCTATTCCAATGACGAGCACGATGGACTAGTCATGCCTTTGGACCGACACAGCATGGTTCGAGTCTTATTGGATCATGCCTAGGCCATAAATATACCTAGTGGGCTGACACGGCACGACACCATGCCGCGCCGGCCGGACTGATCTTGAGTTGTGTCTTGGTCATGCCCGGAACAGCATGCCGGACGATCAATTTGGCCATCTATGCCCACGGAATGACCCATTAAAAACCTCTTCACACCGTTGAAACTGCACTAATCTCCGCCGGAATCCTACAAAAGATAAGGTCGCTATGTTTCTTCTAGGACCAACAAACACAATAATATACCGTGTGCTAGCAATCATCATCTAATTTACTTTTGGAATACAGCTTGAGTAATACATACGGACTGATTACAGACAGTTGACTTGTACATATGAGTATATTACTACTCCCAAGTCCTAATTAGAAGTTCTCTAAAAAAAGTCATAATTATAGTGTCTTTGCAAAAAAGGGCATGCATGCAGGACAACGGGGGAGCCAAATATATAAGTCGCCACACTTATCCGAGCAATGACATTAGCAACAAAATGGCAAAAAATAATCGCAAGTACTAGCCCTCTTCTTTGTAACCCGTCGGCCATGCATGCATGCCGGCCTCCGGCGCCGGCGCCGCCCGCAGCATCGTCCAAAAACCGGCGGCGCGTCAGCCGCCCACCGAAACCTCTGCTCCACGTCGCCGGAGACCCTGGGTCACTGTCCACTGGGCCCGGGGCGCGCGGGCCCGCCGCTGTCAGTGACCGATCCGGTGAGCCGGCGCGTGCGGCGCGCGTGCTCCAGGGTGCTCGGAGCTGTACGGCACGCGACACGGACGGTGGCGCGCGTGTCTTCCCCGTTGCCGGCGCGTGCCCCCAGCGACTTTACCATTGTGCCCTTCTCTCACTAATTAATTGCGTCGTGGATTTGCTTCAAGAGTCGTACTCAGCCAGCCGCCTCCACTGAATCATGCAACTGAACTGACATGCATGCATGGCCATTTTTGTCCCTCCATTAACTAATCCGTAAAAATATACATAAAATTAAGTCGTTAAACTATTACTCATTCCTATAAAAAGCCTTGGTAAGCAGATGTCTAACTTCACACCAGATAATTAAGACGTAATTAAGTAAGATCGGAGCTGTATAGATCATCATGTCTACTTCGCAAACACCACTGGTCGCCTTCGTTTTCTTCATCATCGTCACCTCCTCTGTTGCGATCGCCGCGACTGATGCGCAGAGCGGCCACCAGAATCCGCCGCCGCCGCCGCCGCCCGTGGGTGCGCGCCACGCGGCGTGCGGCGGCTCCGCCGTGGGAGGGCAATGCCACAGCGTGGCCAGGGCGCTCCGTCTGAAGCTGATCGCCATCCCGGCGATCCTCGCCGCCAGCGTGGTCGGCGTGTGCCTGCCGCTCTTCGCCCGGTCCGTGCCGGCGCTCCACCCCGACGGCAGCCTCTTCGTCGTCGTGAAGGCGTTCGCGTCGGGCGTCATCCTCGGCACCGGCTACATGCACGTGCTCCCGGACTCGTTCAACGACCTCAGCTCGCCGTGCCTGCCCGCCAAGCCATGGGCGGAGTTCCCGTTCACGGCGTTCGTCGCCATGCTCGCCGCCGTGTTCACGCTCATGGTGGACTCGCTCATGCTCACGTTCCACACGCGGGGCAGCAAGGGGCGGGCCAGCAGCGCCGCCGTCGCGCACCACGGCGACCACGACGAGAGCGCGGTGGCGCACGGGCACTGTCACGCTCACGCGCTGGGGCAAGCAGACGTCGCTGCGCTGTCGACGACGGAGGCGGCGGACAAGGGCGGCGACGTTGAGGCGGGTAATACTACCAATGCGCAGCTGCTCAGGAATCGCGTCATTGTGCAGGTAATCACACGGTACACTTGCTGGCCATGCACGACGCGCGCAATGCGAGACCTGCGCTGGCAGTCTGGCACACACACGGTTGGCTGACACACAGTGACACTCATGGCGAACTTTGTCTGTCAGGTTCTCGAGATGGGGATCGTGGTGCACTCGGTGGTGATCGGGCTGGGCATGGGGGCGTCGCAGAACGTGTGCACGATCCGGCCGCTGGTGGCGGCGTTGTGCTTCCACCAGATGTTCGAGGGGATGGGGCTCGGCGGATGCATCCTGCAGGCGGAGTACGGCGGGAGGATGAGGTCGGTGCTGGTCTTCTTCTTCTCCTCCACGACGCCGTTCGGCATCGCGCTGGGGCTCGCGCTGACCAAGGTATACAGCGACAGCAGCCAGACGGCGCTGGTCGTCGTCGGCCTGCTGAACGCGGCGTCGGCGGGGCTGCTGCACTACATGGCGCTGGTGGAGCTCCTCGCCGCCGACTTCATGGGGCCCAAGCTGCAGGGCAACGTCCGGCTCCAGCTCGCCGCGTTCCTCGCCGTCCTCCTCGGCGCCGGCGGCATGTCCGTCATGGCCAAGTGGGCGTGAGCGTGACCAGCCCCAGAATATATAGTGTCCATCGAAGACATGCATGAAGTATAGGTGAAGGTGACACTGTATGTATACTGGCGGCATATACTTGTACTAGCCTGATCACCTCATCCTGGTATGTACTGTAAAACCACGCAGCACAGTATGCGTCAATCTCCAAATGAAAATTCGCTCGTTGTAGACTTGTACAGTTGTGCGTAGTTGGCACTTATACGGTTGCACGTGCCATTTTTTTTCTCTCATGTCCCACTCACAAGTCATGCTAGAACACCAAATTGTATCCTTTCAGTGTTATAATTCAATTTCTTGGTGGTTGGAAAGCGAACAATTTCTTGGTGGTTGGAAGGTTTCGCTGTATGAAGAAACACGTTTAGTTCTAAAATGTGACATGTTCGGCTCTACCAATAATTTTGGTCTGCGCTACCTTGTAGTGTGCTGCCCTGCGCGCATGGTGCACAAAGTTTGGGTTTTTTAAAAATATTTAAAAATATTTTTTATTTTTAAAATATTATAGATCTACACCCCAACATTCTTTAGAAAAGGGTATTTTTTATGACATAACACACATCCGTTAGCACTTGATAACTATCGCGCGAAAAGAACTGGTCATTTTACAGGCGCCCCCTTACAGCTCCCAAAGGACGATAAGGAGATGCCTATAAAATAGCACTCCCGTCCATTTTGCAAGCGACTCTTTAGAAGAATGGCAAGGGGCTACCTGTAAAATAGTCAGCCCTTCTTCGCGTAGCTATTAGCATGTCAATGGTCATACGTCACGTTATTGAAAAATACTCTTTGAGAGGACGGTAGAGGTAATACTTTGAAAATAAAAATTATTTTTTAAAAATATTTTAATAAATAAATTAAAAATAAAAAAACCACAAAGTTTGGCTAGGCTATTGGGCTTCTTAAGTGCAGCCCATCACATCCCAGGACGTCCCAGTAGGCCAGGGAGACCCATCAAAGTATCCATAGTTGGCCATATGGCTTGAGACCCGATGGCCTGGCCCATGGCACGAGATTTTGGCCCGGCCCAAGCACGACATGACTCGACTAGTGTCAGGCCCATGTCGGCCCAGCCCAACAGTTGCACGGTGCTGAGCCGCTGCCTTGGCACGGTGGGCCGGCCCGGCATGGCCTGAAGAATGAGGGATACAAAATAGACTTATTTTAGCCATATGTAAGGCATGGCCCAAAGAGGAGCGAGGAAAAACAGACTTATTTCAGCCATATATAAGACACGGCCCAAAGAATAGGGAAGAAAAATAGACTTATTTTAAGGACGAGCACAATGGGCTGATTGTGCCTTTGGGCCTACCCAGCATGGCCCGAATTTTATTGGGCCGTGTCTGGGCCGTTGGTGCAGCATGTGGACAGGCACAGCCTGGCCCGGTGTGTAGGTCAGGTCATGCCGCCCTGACTGATCTCGGCCCAGGCCTGGTCGTGCTTAGGGCGTGCCAGGCCAGGTGGCCCGTTTGGTCATCTATAAAAGTATCAAACAGACCACCCAAAAATAAGCACAAGACATTGGCATCGGCCGAGGTCACCCATTTCCGGCCATCCTCCTCCTCGCCAGCAAGGAGGAAGGACAATAAACTCGAGAAGGATATCACCAGGGTTTCTCAAACCACCAGTTACCGCGGTTATCGCGCTAACCGCGGGGTACGATAGGGGTAACTGGCAGTAGGGTTTGATGAAATTTGACTAAATTCAAAATTTCGAAAAAAATCAAAAAAAATCATGGATGTAGTTCTTGATTTGTAATGATAGATAGTGAAGAAATTTTTGGAAAAAGAGCAAGAGAAATTCAAATTTTAGGGCTAAATCGAAAGTTAAAAAGGAAATTGAAAAAAGAAATATTGGAATGGACCTCCGGTGGCACTGTTCATCCGGCCCATTAAGGCCCATAAGTGGAAAAAATATCTCCTGGGTCCTCTCTTCTCTCTCTATCGCTCTCTTTTGACCCCGAGTAGGTGCTGAGTGGTAGGGGTGAAGAAAGAGGTGGCGTCGGCGCCAGATCCGTTCCTTCCGCGCCGGCGAGCGGCGAAACCGCGCGATATGCTGCGGTAACCGACCACGCGGGCAGCGAGAAGGTAATCTCTCCTCTCTGGCCGGTAATTGCGAGAATAGTGCGGTTACCGTGCGATATTGTGCGGTCACCGCACGATATTAGGTGATTTTCACCGTCCTTTTTTTAGGTTATAGTCACCGTGGGGCGCGGTAACCGCTTCTTACCGCGCGATAATCGTCCCAAACCACGCAGTAACCGTGATGATATCGTGAAACCGTCGATTTTTTGAATTCAAAATTTTTGAAACGAATTTTGTGCGGTTTTCGGCGGTTACCCGTGGAGGGGCAATACGCACGCGAACCGCGAGCACCAAAGCCGGGACAAATCTGGGCCGTTGACGCATCGTCGTCGGAGAAGCAGATATGCTCCCAACTCCCCCAAGCTGCCACGCATTGGGGGAGATTCAGAGATTCGCTCACTGTACTCCACTCATTCCCCCCGTCCTCCGCTCACCTCCCCGCTGTTGCGTTCTGTCCTGTCTCCTGTGTCGTATTTGCTTCGAACGCTTTTTTTTTCTTTTCTTTTTTTGGCTCGCACGTGAGGTGAGGTGAGAGCGAGGCCACCGGACGGACCACGTGCTGACGTGCGACGTGCGCGCCGGGCGGCGGCGATCGAGGAGGATCGGTGACCGGACGATGTCGGCACTCGGCAATCTTGGCTCGAATCGGGGTGGTGGTGGTCCCCACTCCAGCGACTCTCTCTTCAGTTAATCGTGATGGATTCCTTTGTGCTTTGTTGATACGGCTCTGTCTGAGCCTTAAGCCTTTTGCACGGGTTGTCGCTCTGTTAGTGTTAGGCCCGAGATATGGATAGGATGGAAAAGTGTGTGAACCCCTCACGCAGAGGTCTTGGTGTTAAGCCGGCGTATAAATGCTCATCAAAAGTGTGCTCGTTTTAAGCCGTGTTTCGTCCGATAATCCCTTCTCATGTAGTACAACATTTTTGGGATTAGATTCTAGCTGGGCAACTTTTATGTGAGGGCATGAGATTGGGTAGCGTAGTACAATTGCTCCGCCTAATTGTTCAGATCCTCTGGCGCACGTTTGAGCATTGTCGTTTTAGGCTTAGGAGAATAGGAGATGATACATGATAAACAATGGAGTATGCTCCATCCGTTCATTTGGGGGGAAACAATGGTTTGATTTCAGGAAGTCTAACTCGAAAGATGTCCATAACGAGTACTTGTTATACTAACATACAAGTACATTTAGTGAATAAAACCATATATTGTTATGTTCGTGCTTCGAAGTACTTATACGCAATATTGTTTTTTAACCATCAGAAAATATATATGTTTATAAACTACATCCTTCGTCCTAGAAAAAATATCTTTTGAAGTTCGTTTGATAAATGGGTTTGGAAAAAGATATCCCACCCACAAAAGAATAAGATTCAATCTTTACCCTTCATTTCTTTCACCTCATTAATCCTAACCATCCACTCATTTTCATTTCCCAAACCTACCTCCCTTAACCTATTTGACAAACAAAGCCTTGGGGATAAATCTACATAAACATTTGTTCAGATTTATCTACACAAACATTTATTCAGATTTATCTTTAAAAGTTATCCTTTTATTTTGGGATAGAGTGAGTAATGGTCAAATAGTAGTCTTACAAAATTTATTAAATTACTAGCAAAATGCATGTGTGTTGCAACGGATTTTATTTTAAAAAATAGCTCGTTACTCATTACATATATTTTAAATTTAATGCCCACAAACAATATTTTTATTGTCTAATATATTATCGTCATGTTAATTTTGTTGTCACTTTCTAGTTGTCTATTGAGTTAGCCATAGGATCAAGCAAAATCTGGTCTCACATAGATGTTGGGTGTTGGGGTGATGACATACTCATCACCACCACTATAGAAAATACTTCTTGCAAAGATAGAATAACATAGGTATAATGTATTTTAGTGCTGATTTGGTTTAGTACCATACTAAAACATTGGTGGTGCCAAAAATTAAGTACCGATATTTTGCAGGGTAGTATTGAAAGTGAATGTGTTTGAATTAATACCAATTGGGTGAAAAAGTTATATTATGGTTAAGAAAGTTCCAGAATTGTATTAAATTGTGAATGAGCATTATCAATCATTTAGCTACAAACCAAACAACCACATTTACTTTTTAAACTACATAAAGAATTGGCAATGCATATTTTGACATTGATCCAAACATAACCTAGTGCCTAATCATGTCGCACTGGAGTACTACTCCTATTCAATCGGTTTTCACTTCCTTTCGGGAGATAAGTACTAGTAGTCTAGTGTGTGCAAGAGAGAGTCTTCACCCAGCGATTCTCCCCCACGACAGCTCACCCCTCCCAAGTCAAGTCAAAGGTCATCGCCTCCTCTCCGGCCGCAGTGGAGGCATGCGACCACACCACTGTACCACGCATCACCCCCACTGACACGTGGGACCCACGCCCTCCGCAGCAGCCAGTCATCGAGTCGGCAATCCCCACCGCCCACCGGATGACCGGAGCAGAAGAGGGGAGAGAGAGAGAGAGAGAGAGTATTCCTCGCAGAAGCAGCGACGGCGACCCTTCTGCCGACGACGTCACCGCCGTGACGTGGGTTGCCCCGTCACGGCCTCGCATCACCACACCACCCCAAGCGCGCACGTTCTTGTTTCTTTCCCATCCGCGTATAGTAGACCACGGAGGGAGGCAGGCAGGCAGCAGAGGAGTGAGAGAGAGAGAAAACACGCGCGAAATTTCCGGATAAGAGCAGCGCCAGCGGCGGATGTGGCAGCGTTTTTTTTTTTTGTCGTCTCGTTTTGCTTCGACTTCGCTGCTCCGGTGCTCCCGAATCCGCGTAGTATAGGCTTCTTGTGTCGTGGGGTTGTGACCCGCGCTGCTCTGCTTTGCTCGATTTGCTGTGCCTGTGTTTGCCTTGGAGGTCGCCTGCTTGGCTGCTTTTGAGAGTGAGTGTTTTTTTTCCTTTTCTTTTTCTGGGAGAATTTCTTGGTTTGGTCTTTTTTGCGAACCTTGAACCCTATCTTGTTGGATTCTGGGAAATTTATGCTTAATTTGGCGGTTCTTGTTTTGTTCGGAGAGTTTAGGAAGTTTTGAGGCTTTGAATCGTTTGATTTTGGGGAAATCTCGTCGTACGAAAGGCAAGAATTATGAGAGTGAAGTGAGCTTCTAGCATCTAGAACCTTCTAGAGTTCTGGTCATCAATTCCTCGTCATGGAGACGTCCACCATAAGCTTCTCCTCCTCGTCACCGCTGTCCCCTCCGCCGCCGCCGCCGCAGCCGGCTCCGGGCGACATCGACGCCGTCAGCCTCGACCGCCTCAGCAAGAACCTCGAGCACCTCCTCGACCCCGCCTTCCTCAACTGCGCGGACGCCGAGATCGTCCTCGCCTCTGGAGGCGGCGACCCCGGTGGCGGCGCCGTCGGCATCCACCGCTGTATCCTCGCCGCCAGGAGCCGCTTCTTCTACGACCATTTCTCCTCCACCCCCTCCCCCGCCGCCGCCGGCGAGAAGCCGCAGCTGGACCTCGACGGGCTGGTCCCCGGCGGGCGCCACATCGGCCGAGACGCCCTCGTCGCCGTTCTTGGGTACCTGTACACTGGCCGCCTCAGGTCGTCGCCCCCTGAGGCGGCCGTCTGCTTGGACAACGGTTGCACGCACGACGCGTGCCGGCCGGCGATCGACTTCGTCGTCGAGTCCACGTACGCCGCCTCCGGCTTCCAGATCTCCGAGCTCGTTTCCCTCTTCCAGGTAATCAACTACCAAAACGAGTTCGTTGCACTCATAATTCACTAGCAACTTCAGTTTCAGAAAATTTTTATTGCAGGATGGTATTGTAAGTTTCCTATAAATTAGTATCTGTGTTTGCAAACAATTCATCATTTTCTGTTGAATAAGTAGCTGAATTACACACAAAAATAGGACTCCTCTAAGTCCTAACTATGGGATACTTATGTCGCAGCGCCGATTATCTGATTTTGTGAACAAAGCTTTGGCTGAGGATATACTGCCAATTCTTCTGGTTGCCTCCACCTGCCAGCTTCCGGACCTGCTAAATCAATGTATCCAAAGGGTTGCCAACTCGAACCTCGACAATCGTTGCCTCGAGAAGCGGCTTCCGGATGATCTATATGCCAAGGTGGAGGAGTTTCGTGTGCCTGATGAATCACACACTAGCATTCTTGACCCTGAGCATGAGAAGAGGGTTAGAAACATCCACAAGGCCTTGGATTCTGATGATGTTGATCTTGTTGACATGCTTCTAAAGGAGTCTCCGGTCACCTTGGATGATGCATTCGCCATACACTATGCTGCAGCCTACTGCGAGCCAAAAGTGTTAGCAGAATTGCTGAAACTGGACTCTGCAAATGTGAATCTGAAGAACTCAAGTGGATACACGCCGCTCCATATGGCTTGCATGAGGCGAGAACCGGCTATCATTGTTTCGCTTATAGAAAAGGGGGCCTCTGTGCTGGAAAGGACACAAGATGGACGTGATGCTCTTACTATCTGCAAGAGATTAACAAGAGAGAAAGACAGCAACGAGAAATCAGAAAAATGCAAGGAGAGAAGCAAGGCTTACTTGTGCATCAGCATCTTACAACAAGAAATAAAAAGGAAACGATTTATTTTGGAGGACCAGATGTCTGCAGAGGAGTCAATTGCTACACCTCTGCTGGTTGATAATTTTCACATGAGGCTACTAAACTTGGAGAATAGAGGTCAGCATATATTTATCTTGGTTTGTCATTTTGAAGCTAGGCTTGTGTGCAACAACTTAGTGATGCCTATAATAGTTGTTCTTTTTCGCTGAATCAACAAAATGTTCACCGGTCATGATGCCTATAATAGTCGCCGATTATCCTAGTCCATCTTTTACCATCGTTTGATTATATCCTGGAATTTGTTTTGAGAAATTGGTGCTTTTTCCTTGTCTTGAATTTGGAAGTACATGTTCTGAGGAGCTTAATTTGTTGTTGTATTCTCAGTAATCTCAGTGGGCATAAGTTCTATCGGTACTAATATGCATATATAATCTACATCAAATACTATTGGATGATTTTTTTTCCTCTCTTTCTTTGTTGTGATAGCAATATGTTTCATTGCTTCACTAACTTAATATGACATGCAGCACAAAAGAAGGAACCTAGTTCAGTATCAGTGGGCATTACAATTTTGTAGTTTTTTCCCCTTTCCAGCTAGAGACTAGATTAGACAATTCTGAAAATCATTCCTGAAATCTATTTCTGTGCGTATGCAGTTGCCTTTGCAAGAATATTTTTCCCTTCGGAAGCCAAGCTTGTGATGCGCATAGCACAAGCTGACTCAACTGAAGAGTTTGCTGGTCTCACATCTGCTAATTTCAGTAAACTGAAGGAGGTTGACCTAAATGAGACCCCTACAATGCAAAACAAGAGGTTGCGTGAACGCCTTGATGCCTTGACAAAAACAGGTCATTTTTAACTCGTAATCGTGCATCTATTGCAAAAAGTTTGTCAATACTTCTAGATTGTACTATATGGTTAATATTCGCCTGCATTTTGACAGATTAAGCTTCCAGAGTAACTGCTGTTACTAAATAAACTCTTGTTTATGTTCCAGTTGAACTCGGACGACGATACTTCCCACATTGTTCAGAAGTTCTCGACAAGTTCCTGAATGAAGAATCCACTGATTTTATCTTCCTTGAAAGTGGTACAGCAGAGGACCAGCAAACCAAGAGGAAGCGCTTTTCTGAACTCAGAGAAGATGTACGGAAGGCCTTCACCAAAGATAAGGCAGCCGGCGCTGCAATATCTTCCTCAACATCTGCATCTTCATCACCAAGGTATGAGACAAAGGTAAGACCTGGCAACAAGAAAGGGAAGCTATCACGGTAATATCAGCAGTTAAGTCTAATCTGCAGTGTAGCTTCTGAAACATCCTCATCTTCACCACCAATGCTGGATACTTGATAGAAAGGGGTAAACAGGGCCTTAGAAAATGGAAGTAAATTATCATTGGTAATATCAGTAGTTAAGTCCAATCTGTTCAGCATGCACAACTTCAGGAAAGGTGGAGAAGGAAAGTAGGGAGGTTGCTTTGACAAGTAGGAGGTGGCATGGTGCAATGGAATTCCAACTATTTATCCAAGAAAAGCAGCGAGCATATCTGTTACTACTACTATAGTGTGATTACTTGCAGAGCATTTCTTGTAGTGGCTGTGATCTGACATGACGTACGGCATGGCTTTTAGCATGCTAAAAATAATTGCCAATGGTCAGTTTCACTTTCACAATGATTGTAGCCCTCTTGTATATGTGTTTTAACCAACCAATTCAGTGCTGGTAGAGTATCATTTTTTGTATGAATTGACTTCCACTGTGTCTGAAAATGTTTATGCGGTAACTTTAGAGTTACTATACACACACATATATATATATATATATATGTATGTATGTATGTATATATAACCGTATGTTTAGTTCCTTCATTTCTACTCCCTATCCTTAAAATATAGCTATTTTTAGATATGCACAATGACAATTGTAATATAGAAAAAGACGTGCTTTTGTGCTCCTTAAAAAAAAAAAGAACGCACGGAAATTAAAGCACATCAATGGCCCAGATTAGAAGTTGGTTAAAAGGGCAAACCTCATTAGCATGGGGCATATTCGTCCATAGAAAAGTCGAACCCCCGTCAGCACGAGCACGATCTTGATGGATCGATCGCTTCATCGTCAGCCCGTATCCAGCCGCATCTCATCGATTCGCAGCGGCAATTGGCCGCCCCTTCCGTCTCGCCGTTGCTGCCTGCCTTGCTGTCTATGGAGCGCGTCCTCGATGATCCCCCTCCATCCGCCGCGATGCCACGCGCCCCCATTCCCTTCCTCCGCTAATGAACACCGGAGCTCGTTCCCTTCCTCCGCTTTTCCCGCTAATGAACACCGGGACTTGCGGTGGTAGTTCGCTAATGATGCCACACCACACCAATTCACTTTCCCATGGACGAAAATGCCCCTAGCTAATGACGTTTAAACAGTTAACCAACTTTTAATATAGACCGTTGACGTGCTTTAATTTAATTTCCGTGCGTTCTTTTTCTCCGAGGAGCATAGAAGCATGCCTCATATGGAAAACGTTTGGGACGGAAGTAGTAATATGGAGGGATCAGGGATATGGGGCACTAGTCATAGCTGACAAATGGATAACTGGAGTAGTAAGAATGTGAGTGTTAAACTGATATTCTTCCCTTTAACTGAACCAAATTCAGAATCAGAATAATACGATAGTCAATGAAATCATTTCATGCTTTTATATAATAAAATGTTTGCTAGTAGGACAAAGCAAAATACTAGATATTTGCATTGCAAAGAAGTCTGTCAGGTTATTAATTTTGGTAGAAAGGTGGTTTTACTAGTTTGCTCTTCTTACTGGATTGTGAAAATGTGTCTGATCCTTGCTAATTTGAAGATACAATAGAGTTACATCTGCACTAGAGAAATTACAAAATGTTTTCGGAAGAAAAAACTGTCCATTGTAAGCTGTGTTATCAAAACTAAACTAGTTAAACTGTTTCCTTTCGGGTCTCATCTCCTCAAATGATTGGTATCACATGCTTGATCTGTGATACTAAGAAATCTCTTTTCATCCATGTGAGCTGTTCTTCCCTGTCCCCACAGCATTCGTGCAGCTCTGCGGGACAAAGTACTCGGGTTGGGCCTGAATCCAATGTATTAGATACGCCTAAACACTGCAGATAGCATCATCATCCGTCCTAGATTACTGTAGCTGCATGCTGACACGGTTCAATAATCAAGGAGAAGATACAGAATGGATGGCAGGATTGATGAGATGGCGACATGGCATAATGCTAATGGGGTCGTTAACTTAGCTCGTGTAGTTTTATGCTGTAATGCTGTAATGGAGTACGTTGTATGTACAGCCAAGCACCAGCCAGGACATTAGATACTCTTTCATCTGGCTGGCTGGTTGGTTCCATACTTCCATGTCCGTTTCACACGAGCACTTTGCACGGACTAGCTAGCACCATCGTCCTCGCCGCTGCAGTCGTTGGGCATCACATGCTAATTAGTTCTAGTAGTATCATTACAGAGTGGTAGTACTACTCTACTTTTACTTTTTAGACAATGAAATAGCATCCCACATTTGGCTTAAAAAATACTAAAACCACTTATTATATAATCCGCTTATCAAAGAGCAAATAAAATTCAGGAATTGAAAATACAAAGACTAATAACTTTACTACTCCTTCTGTTTTATATTTATATTACAAGTCGTTTTAATTTTTTAAGTCATTTTTTAAAATTTAATCAAGATTAAATTTAAAAAAAAGTTTATGAAAAATATAGTAACATTTTCTACACAAAATAAACATACTATTAAAATATATTTAATATTAGATTTAATAAAATTAAATTGGTGTTATGAATGTTGCTATGTTTTTTTATAAATTTAGTCAAATTTAAAGAAGTTTGATTTAAATTAAAATCAAAACAACTTATAATATTATAATATTAGACGGAGGAGTACCATCCCAAAATAATTTTTTTCATCACATCCTACACATAACAATAATAAACATAAATAGAATACTTCAACTCTATTAAATCTCAATGCAATTATTTTTCATTTTATCTATTTTTTATACATATATCCTCTGACGGAGCGTGAAACTCCTCACCGGGAGACCGCGCAGGTCCCCCTTTGCCGGTTCGGCCGGGGGCGCTAAGTGAGGTTCTTCGCCCTCGATCTAAGGAATGTCAGCGAGAGAGGAAACGCACAAGACGCGGGCGACGTAGACAGGTTCGGGCCGCTGAGAAGCGTAACACCCTACTCCTGTGTTCTGGTGGATCTGAGAGTCTCCAACAATACAAAGAGAGTTCGGTCTCTCCCGCGTATTCGCCGGAGTCCCCCTCTTTCCTAGGCCTGGGCCTCCTTTTATCTCATCAGGGGTCACCACACGGGCCTTCAGCTGCCTAAGAAAGGAAACATTCTTTTTACAATCAGGGCTAGTCTACAGCCGGAAGTGACCTCTGACAGGCATGGTACACGCCTTCTGCCCTGCTCGCCAGCTCTCTCGGTGGACGCCCGTTTCAACCTTCATTCAATGACCAGCGACTTCCTTGCCATGCCTGCGCTGAAGTCTGGATTGGATCTGACCGGGACTGACATACCAACTCCAGGAGTTAGCACGCCGGCTCCGGCTAGGGACGAGAGCCAGGAGGCTCTCATCATTCTGACGGGACGGGGCGAGGCGTGCCATCGGCCGCCTGCCGCCACCTAACCCGCGATCTGACCGGTCTGTGACCGGTCACACACCGCGACCGGTCAAGAACCGGATAAGCGTGCGCTGCGCCGCATTAAATGCGGCGTGGTGCGCTCGTCTGATCCGCTATAAATGCGGTTAGGTGAGCCCTGCTGTGCTCACCTAACCCGCACACGTGGCGCCAAAATCACAGGGGGTCGGGAGGGCCGAAACGGGAGCGGCCCGACCCCTCGGGGAGACAGAGGGAGGGGTGGCCACGTCACCCTCGGGCCCGACCCCCCCGAGGGGGTCGGGACACGTGGAGGACCGCGGCTACCCAAGCCTCTAGCCATGATACCCCCGGTCCCATGTCACCGACATCCTCTATTTCACAAACTCTGATGTACTAATGGTGAAAAAAAAATTATTTTAGAATAAACGAGAGAGCGAAAAATGATTTAATTATGAAGGAACGGGAGGAATACTTGATAATTGACTCTACTTATGTGGGATGGGGCTTCAAATGTGGTTCGTTGAAAGTGCTTGGGACGCATGCAAGTCAATCAATCTTTCTACTGCCCTTTTGATATGTCGACGGGACAACCAATTGTGTAATTGCTTTTTTTTTCCTGCCTTGGTCGCTCAAGCCACGTACCGGCCCAGCCCGGCCCTGTGGCCCATTTGCACGATCGTATCAACTACACATGGCCCGCGGAAAATCGAGAACTCCAGAAAAGGAACGTATCCAACTAATAAATTTCATAAAAAAATTATAAAAAATTGTACAAGTATTTTCAGTAGTATTACACTTATGTATTAAGTTTTAACCTCAAATTCATTATATTTTAGTTGTAATAAGAAAACGATAAAAATTCTGACAATTTTGAGAGTATAAATATGTCAGAATTTTGTCTTTTTGCTTTCTATATATAATGAATTTCAATATGAGACTTCACATATAGATGTAATACTACTAAAAATATATATACAATTTTTTTTGAATTTTTTGATGAAATTTGCTAATTGGTGTGTACAGTGTTACACGAGAAGATAGATATGTGTATCCATAGGATACATTCCACTCCAGAAAACCGAATTTCTTTCTAGATTACCGCTGACCATCCATTACCGGTTATTTTTTTAATCGCACAAAGAACATAGTAGAACCGAAAACTTAAGTTTTCTCTCTCCGCTACTATGATATAATAATTGTATAAAGCATTTTTATCTTCGTCTCAACTAAGAAAGTGTTTGAGGGAAGGAGAAAGAAAAAGATCAAGAAGATACGTAAAACTAGATAAGCCATTAATATAAGATTAATTAAGTATTAATTATTTTAAACTTAAAAAATAATTAATATGATTTTTTAAAATAACTTTTTTATATATTTTTTTAAAAAAAATATACCGTTTAACAGTTCGGGAAGTATGCGCATGAAGAATGAGAGAAATCTTCTCTCTTTGTCTATGGCTCAAAACGCAACCTAAGGGAGCAAGTGCGTACACCATGCACGTTAACTGATAAATATCATAAAAAACATTCTATAAATACTTGCAATAATATTATATTTATGCCTAAAGTCTTATCTTAAATCCATTGTATTTTAACCATAATAAATAAAATTAAAAATTTTAGCAGTTTTAATAGTAGAAATTTATTAGAATTTTGTCTTTTTTTCTCTCTCTATGTAACTGTGTATAATATATTTGAGATTAGACTTTATATATGGATATAATACTATTGAAAGTATATGTATTATTTTAAAATTTTCGATGATATTTTTAATAGTAGAAAGTACATGTATTATTTTAAAATTTTCTGTGATATGTATCTATGTGAAGTTTTATGTGCACATGATATTTTCCCACAATTAAAAACAGATCTTGTCTTGGCATTGTGTTTTCTACTGCCACTTTTCAATGTCATTCTATTTTGTTAACTTCTTAGTATAAAATTGGACGCATTCTAATATTACAAATCTGAACGATATGTTTATAGTACTGTATTGGGTTTGAGGTCTTTACCTGTATGTCATTAAAAAAGATGGCGTCTGCCTCTGTGCCACTAAAAAGTTTGAGCCTCCCTCTATACCATCGTCGAACTTAATCGCGTCCTAGAAACCATTCCGTCGCTATTCTGTTAGGGTTGAACCGTTTAACAGCTCTGACATGTGGGCCCGGGCAGGAAAAATGTCCATCTTGCCCATTCAATCGCTGGCATATTGGGCCCCGTTGACCGATGTTTACCGTGTCACTCTCTCTCTTCTCACTCGATTCTCCTCTCTCCGCGGCGACAAACCCTAGCGGCGCCGGTGGCGGATCCGAGGGTTTGGAGGAGCACGGGAGCGTGGATCTAACCGTGCATTGGGAGGAACAGAGGAAGGGGGAGGAGCAGCCATGGCGTAGAACGGCGCCGGCGAGCGCTCGGATTGGTTTTTGGACGGGTGAGTTCTTTCTTTCCCCCTTTGATTTCGCTAACTTAGGCCATCTTGATTGCCTCTCCATGATGCATTGATGTTCAGTGCCTAGCGCAACCGATTCGTGTTAGGGTTTAATGATTACGTGCTCCTTGTTCATCTGTAGGATGGACCCGGACAGTAGCTTCAACTTAGAAATCCGGATTGTTTCTCGCAATACTCGTGCGCGGTGGTTTTCGTTGAACAAAGTGGTGGATGCAGACCGCACTCAATTCAGGGACCTGCTTTCTGATTTGGTTGAGAAGTATCCTCATGAATACGGTGACAAAATCAGCTTGTTCTATTTCTGCACTGACACTAAATCTCACATCCCAGTTTGCAATGACCAAGATTTGGTTGAAATGTTTGCAAAACATAGGGCTATAAGGACCTGTTTGTTGACTGTTGCCTATCATAGCCCAAGTAGTGAGCCCCCTGTGATTCCTGATTGGGAATCTTCTAGCCTAAGCAGTGTGAACCCTGTACAACCCCCATTCACCCCTTCTATTGCATGTCCAAGCTTAGTTGACCCAACCAGTGCCACAGTCAATCAAACCGCTGAACCAACCAGTGCCACAAAGAGTAATTCTGCTAAAACTGAACACCTTTGTAACCCAAATCCAATGAATGAACATGTGGGTATTGATGATGAAGGTCTGTACATTGAGATGGGTCCCAACTATCCCACTCCTCCTCCTCCTAATCCTCAGAACCAAGGTGGGACTGAAGAAAGGGAAGGTGACAGTTGTGGTGATGATGAATGCAATGAGGATGACTCTGATTATGAATCATCTGACGAGGAAGTACAAGACATAGATGATGAAATTAAAGACAGGGAACCAGAAAATATGCCTGATGCTTTTTATGATAAGATGGACCATCCTATGTCAGTAGGAACTGTTTATTCAAACATGGATGCTTTTAAGATTGCTTTAGCTAGCCATGCTGTCAAACATGAGTACAACTATGACATTGAGAAAGGTGATACAGGGAGATACAGGGTGAACTGTGCACAAAAGAGTGATGGTTGCAAGTGGAGACTTCATGCCTCAACTGGGAAGGATGGAAACACTATACAGGTGATGTATTGCATTGTTTTCTTTGATTGCTACCCAATTTTCATTAATGCCTGGTTTGTCTGGTTTGTCTGGTTTGCAGGTGAAAAAAGTCCCCTACCCTCACACATGTCAGAGCACTAGGAGGCAAGGAATATGTGTTGGGGTCACTCAATTCTGGGTGTGCAGTCAGGTGATTGATTGGTTGAAGGAAGATGGGAATATTGGGCCAACAGAACTGCAGAGGAGGTTGAAGGAACACCATAAAATTCAGGTGCCCTACAAGAGAGTATACAAAGGTAAATACCTTGCTATGGATAAGATTTATGGGCCCTGGGACAAGAGTTTCAATAACCTGTATAGGTTTAAGGCTTAGTTAGAAGAATCAAGTCCTGGATCATTTTTTGTTATTGATCATCACACCATAAACCAGAAAATAAGATTTTGTAGGCTATTCTTTGCATTGAAATCATGTGTTGATGGATTTCTTAGAGGATGTAGGCCATATCTTGCAGTAGATAGTACTTTTTTGACAGGAAGGTTTAAGGGACAGTTGTGCATAGCTTGTGCAGTAGATGGGCACAACTGGATGTACCCAGTAGCTGTTGGGGTTATTGACTCAGAGACAAATGAGAACTGGGTGTGGTTTATGGAGAGATTGAAGGAAGCAATAGGTACCCCAGATGGCCTGACATTCAGCACAGATTGTGGGCAGGCAGTCATGAAGGGGGTTAATGAAGTTTTTCCAACTGCTGAACATAGAGAGTGTATGTATCACCTAGTTCAAAATTTCAAAAAGAGGTATAGTGGAAAAGTATTTGATGATCATTTATGGGCTTCTTCATATGCATGGAGCCCATACATGTTTGAGAAGCACTATCAAGCCATGGCTGCAGCCAAACCAGAAGCAATGAAGTATTTGCAAGATACTCACAAGAAGCTGTGGACCAGGAGCCAGTACAGGACTGCATCAAAAGTGGATTATGTCACTAACAATCTGGCAGAGTCATTCAATAGCTGGATCAAGCAAGACAAGGGAAAGCACTTGGATGACTTGCTGGATACTATAAGACAGAAAATCTTGATCAAATGGAACCAAAGGAAGAAGGTAGCAATGAAGTTCACTGGAAAAATTCTTCCTCACATCCTGCAGAGGCTTAAGGAAGATAGCTACAACTTGGATATTGAGATGATCACAGCCTCTCCAGATGGTGTGGCAGAACTGTGTGCAAAAGACACAAATGGCTCTGGGTTCAGGTTTGTGGTCAACCTAAAAGATAGGACCTGCACTTGTAGGGTTTGGCAGGGCTCAGGCATCCCATGCAAGCATGCAATAGCCTACATTACATCCATTCCTGGTGAAAATCTGAAGGATCATGTGGATGACTACTTCTCTGTGAACAGGTTCAGAACTGCATATGAGGGTTCCATCCCTTACATACCAGACAAGAGCATGTGGCCCAAAGCTACTCATGACTTCTTCATGCACCCTCCCTTTCTTAAATCCACAGCTGGAGACAGGCACAAAAATAGGACAAAGTCACCACTTGAGGGAGGAAGCAGCAGCCAGAAAAAATCAGCAATAAAACATGAGTGCCCCATCTGCCATCAGTTAGGCCATCACTGGTACACATGCAAGAATGGCAACCCAGAAGATATAGCTGCAATGGAGGCACAAAGGTATACCTCCCTCCTAACTTAGTTTGCATACACATGTACATGTTCAAAACTTTGTTAACTAAATCATTTCTTGCTATGTAGGGGTCTACCAAATAAGAGGTTGAAGAAAGCTGTACCATGTAACACAGAGACCAGTATAGTATTGGCTTATCCCTCCCAGATGGTCTTCCCAGCCAATGAAGCAGTGGCCAATGCAACCCACAAAAAAAGTAAGAAGTCTTCTTCATCTGGTGCCAACAAGAAGACAAAGGGGCATCTACTACTACAACCTCAGAACAATTCAGTGCTGCCAATAGTGTGTCCAACAGGTTTGTTTTTTTTGCAACATGTCTTAAATTCATCAAAAAAAATTCATCCATGCCACCTAATGCATCATGTTTTTTGTAGCACATGGTCTGCAACTGGATCCAATGATCCAGTTCCACTACAATCTGTGCCACCTTGCCCTGAGGAAACTGTGCCACCTTGCCCTGATGAATCTGTGCCACCTTGTCCTGATGAATCTGTGCCACCTTGCCCTCCTGAATCTGTGCCACCTTGCCCTGATGACACCGTTCAGGAGGACACCCAGCCATTGCAGGTTTTGCTGCCCCATACTTCACCCAGAAAGAAGCTATACACCAAAAGGAAACTTACCCCAAGAAAAAGGCAAGTTACAGCCACTCCATCAAGCCCAGACAGCCTTGCTAGAAATACCAGAAGCAAAAAGCTCCAGCTGAAGTAAAAGGTGCTTGTTCTTTTGGTCTGTGGCCACTGTTCTTTTGTTTTTGTGATGGTGAAAAACAACTGCCATATGGTTCTTTTGGTCTATAACAATGCAAACCAGTAAAGTAGAATGCTAAGTCGATAAGTGCTTCTGCCATGTGGTTATAATATTTTGTTACATTCTGGACAATTATACTATCATTGCAAGTTCATTCTTCATTCATTCATCATTCATTCATCCATCCATTCAAGCACACATCCATTTATCCATCACTACTCACACACACAACCACCCACTTCTTGAAAATAGCATACATAGCAAGAAAAATGCAAACATACACCATCTTTTCAAGCCACTTAAACTGCTGCATCATCCTATTGTCCACTTGTGCATTGCCTACAACTCCAGCAGCCTCAGAACCTTCCTGCATGATAGCCAGTGGAGGTGCAGTAGTGAAACTTGCTGGTGCTGCCACTGTCTGTAGGGGAACAGCATGAATTGCAGCAGGGGCATGAGGTGTCTGCACTCCAATGTCTACCATTTCATCCTCCCACTGATAATACTGACAGCCTCCAATCTGAAAGCCAAACCATCATCACATTGTGAGCAAAGAAAAAAAAAACCTAAAGACAAGATGTGAGCAGAGAATTAAACACAAACTGCAAAATAAGGGCACTTGTGAAAGACACGGTTGTTATTCTTTTTTGTTGTCGAGATGAACCGGTTTGCAAGCACATGGCAGTTGGGACAAAGCACCCGCTTCACCCTACCACCATAGCTGCTGGAGGATGCTTGGAACATGCCTACAGAAGATGAGAGGTGAGAATAGGAGAGGTGAATGAGATGAAAATGGAGTGGGAAGAATTATATATAGAAGGGCCAGGGGCAATTTGGCGCCAAACAGCCCCATCTTTGGCGTCAAAAATGGTCACTCAACCCTAAGGGCAACTAGGTCATTTTGCTGTGCTGTTACCCACCGTTAGGACAAAAACGGACGGAATGGTTTCTAGGGCGCGATTAAGTTCGACGATGACATAGAGGGAGGCTCGAACTTTTTAGTGACACAGAGACAGACACCATCTTTTTTAATGACATACAGATAAAGACCTCACTAGTTGCTATATACATATGATCTATATGTACGATCGAGTCGTACTACTCGCGTCTGACTGTGTCACATCCACCTGTCCCTGAACTTGTTTCTTACCATGCGGGTCAGGCAAAGGAGCACCTGTGCATGTACATGCACTAGTCAATATAAGTTGTACATATAAGTCGGACACATAGCAATTTGATTTGGAACAGAGGAAGTAATATATAAGTTACGTAAAAACTTACAAACAAAAATTATTAACCAAAGTTTCATAGCCATGACTGGGGGAAATTGTATACTATCTAAGAGAGAAATCTACACGGTCGCTATAACATGACTGCAGAAGGGAGAGAGAACCAAGGAAAATCCACCAATACATCGTTCTGTCCATCTAATCCTAAAGACACGCAAGGAAACAATAATACTTCCTTCATTTGCAAAGTGAGTGTAGATTAAGTGGTTAGTTTTTTACGGTGAAATCAGCCCATCCAAATTTAAATTCTAGATTTAATACGGATGCTCGCATTTACGACTAATTATTTTTTCAGTGATAGGCGACATACTCATCAACAGTGAGGCCCGTAATGACTTATCAATCTCAAGATACGTTGGTGCAGTTTTTTGAAGGTGCTCGATCATAAAAATAAAGTGTGTGCTTGTGCGTTCATAGGAATGAGTGTGCATACGTTGGATGCCTGTGTTTGTATTGTGTTTCTAAATTTTTTTTTAATTTTTTAACTAATCAACATCATATAAAATAATAGAGGGCAATAAATTCGGAGTGACTTAAATTATCACATTTGCACCTTTGGCCTGATACTATTTCTTCAGCCTCCTATTTTCTGTCATGTGTTGGGAATAACTGTAACATATGTTTTGAGAGCAATTCCTTCGATGCCACTAAAAATTTTACTTAATACTTTCTATGCTACTAATGTCTCGTTAACATCTAGCTACTGGATCCACGTATCATTAGAAGAATGGGCGACAAATAAAAGATTAAGTATTTTCTATGTATCCTTCTCAACCTTTGGGTAGAGCCACACAGTCTAGCTGCACCTTTTTTTAATGTTGCTCGATCACTATCTGTCTCTATATGCCTAAAACCTACGTCGGCAAAGTGCCACCAGCCCACCATCACCAAAGAAAAACCCTTGCCATAATCAAAGTACCAACCAAATATAGATCTATCTTATAATAAATCGGTTGATATTTAAAAAATTAGTAAGACATTTTGTAACCCTCGTTTTGCCGATAGGAGCGAAGCCAACAATTCTTAAAGCCAAAGTCTCCACTAAAGATTTTTTTTCCTAACTATGTTAAATCTTTGGATTTTCCAGGCACATTTAATAGGACTTACATAGAATTAAGGAGCCAGGTATCAAGACCTAATCGGCTAGTCTTGGTTCCATCCATGCCAACATAGATGAATAATGAACGGAAAGAAAGTACAGTACATGTTTATTGGATGAGAGATGGCTGGTCATAATAATACACGAGACAGACAAGACTGGTATTAAATGTTGTAATGTCTCTATACATTGATTTTTGAATATTTTTAACGTAGAGATCTACTGTACAATGAGAACAATCAATTGTTTCGGCCATTGAACATGCCTAACAGTTTTATTATGGCTATCATAAATTTTATTTTGTCCTGATATCCGTTGGAGATGAGGTGATCTGAAACAGTTCAATTTAAGCCATTTAACTAATCTTAACTAATTACGGAGTAATTACTAATTAACAACTAAAACTAAATGTATCAAGTATCACAAATCAATTACTGATAATGATTTAGGTTAGCAAAAGAGAATATTCTAATCCGGTCAATTTGGCCGAATAAGCTCATCCATCATATTTATAGAATATTTTCTCTCTCAGAGCCATCTCATTCACACTCGCCCACCAATAAAATATACAGTCAAAAGTTAAATAATCATCTCCATTAAATAATATCCCTTCAACCAAACATACCGTAAAATGACTCGTTAAAGATATTGATTTTTTTATAATGATTGTTTTGGCCATGGTACATGCCCAACGGTCCTACAACTATTATCGGTGTTCTTGTTGGAAGACAAACTGATTAATCTGTCATCAAGAAAATTAATCAGTTTGGTGCGTACGTACCCCCTCACAACGAAGAACTAACTGGCATCTAACTTCGATCGTGAAACTTTTAAGGATCCTTTACAATACATGAGTTTGAAAACAAATAAATGAAAGAAGAAACACAAGATTAGGATTCATGGTTGATTAGAACCGGCATCTAACTTTGATCTTTGATCGTGAAACTTTAGGTCCTTTAGTTCCTTTGGAATGCAGGATAGAAAAAATACAGGACAGAAAAAACACAAAAATAAAAAAACTAAAAATTGCAGTAGCATGTTCTTTCAATCCTACAGGAATTGAAAATATAGAAAACTGAAAAGTAGCTTTTGATTGCGGCACTGGAAAAATTAAACCAAAGAAAAGTTTTCCAAGAGGTGTAACCTCTTGCTTATTTTCCTATCGAATGCAATTCTATGAAAATTTTTCTATCCCCTTCCTATGAATCAATTCACTCTATAGGGAAAAAAAACCTTACAAAATTGAATCCTCAAAATATTCAAGGTTAATTGGATCCATGTCATTGTAAATATATCATTTCAAATCAATGTCATTATAATTCGTCTATTCGTAGCCGTGTCACTGAAATTTCACAAAATTAGAACCGTGCCGCTGTCGTCACGTTTTTCATCTTCTTCCTCATCTATACGTAGGACCCACATGTCAAATTCATCTTCTTTCTCCACCCTCCCCTCTTTTTTCTATCTCTTTCCACCGCCTCTCAGCCTCCCTACCGATCCATCCCGTCCTCTCTTCCCTCCTCACCCGACGCAATGAGGGCGCGAGGACGGCTGTGACGGTGGCAACCGACGACGGTGGAGGAGGAGCAGCGACGGGGGCGGCGACCCACCCCTACACGCGTCGCCATCCTCCCTCGGCAATGACGAGGACGACAACGTCTTCTTATCGCCATTACTCACCGCGGCCACCTTCGGGCCGATGAGCATTTCACGCCGGCCGCTTTCCCTCGCATCCTCCCTTGCCGTCCGGCCGCCTCCTCGCTGCCCGTCGCGAGCTCTGCAAGCGGCAGGAGCAACTCGCCGCCATCTTCGAATCTTCGCTGTCACCACCGGGTCTGCTTGTGTCGGGTCGTGTCACGCCATGCCAGATCCGCCGTCGCCGCCGCTTGCTCCACCACCGTCGCTGCTGCTGCCGCCGCTTGCTCCACCGCCGTCGGGTCCGCCACCTCTTGCTCGAGCTCCACCCCATCGCCGTTGCTTGTAAATAATCATCGGCTTTCGTTGCTGCCGATGATGCAAGATGGAGAAGGAAGGAGATGGATAAAAAACATGATAACAGTGACACGGTTTTGATTTTATAAAATTTTAGTGACGTGACTATAAATAGACGAATTGTAATAACATATATCTGAAATGACATATTTACAATGACATAGATCAAACAATCCTCCGTTTAAAAGACCCCTACTTTAAAACGTAACAGGAAATCCATATATGCACAAATAAAAACCACCCATGAGAAGAATATCTTAAAAGCAGCAGCACATGGTAGCTAGCACAATAAATATACTGGGTAAGAGAAGCTCCGCCGACACCGACAGCTTTTGCCCGCAGCGAGCATTCCCGTCCACGTCGCGGCCGTCGATCGATCCATCGGTCGGTCCCCGAATTTTATGGGCGCGCGACGCACGGGTAGTTGGGCAGGCACCCGTCGACTCCACGTAATCTAATCTGCTCGTCTAATCTGATCCAGATCCACTAGACCCGTTTTTTCTATTAACATACAGGTTTTATCTTGTTTTTCGTTACTATATTTTTTAAACTGCTGCTAAACCGTATATCTCGTATGAAAATTTTATGTATAAAAGTTACTTTAAAATATCAAATAAATCTATTTTTAATTTAAAATAATTAAAATTTAATTAATTATGCATTAATAATTTTCTTGTTTTATGTATTTATATTTAATTTTTATCTTCAATAAACTCAAATGTGTCTTAACGTATGATCTCACAGATATGGGAAAGAGGAGCAGCCGGTGGACGACTGCCAAAAGGAGCTACTCCAGTAGTGAGGACTGAGTACTAATTTTCGTATTGTGGAAGTATGGGTTTCACAACTTCACATCAAAGTGTGTTGAGGGCCATGCCATTTTGGTTAGGTTGCTTGGCTTTCAATTACAAGATGAGAGGGATTTTGGTAGGCACACACCTCTTGGTAGGTTCTTTAATTAGGTGGTGGTATTCTCTTTTTTGAAAAGACCTGCTCTATTTCAGGTTTAGAAGAATTTGCTATTTCCTTGTTAAGGATAGCTGAATGTTTTCAAATAATTCACGAGGATGTTGCCGTTATACTATATTATGTTTAAATATGTTTTTTTATTGATTTGTAATAGTTAACCTCATGGAAGAAATGCAGGCAGTGGTCATCCATAAGGGTGCTAAGCGAAACAACTTAATATTATTTTTTGAAGGTTATCGTGAAAATTACGATTTGCCACTCCATGATAAAATCTCAAGCTCATTTTAAAACACTCATGCGTAGTACGAGACAATAACAAATAGACGAGAATTGCATTTTAAGTTAAGGTGCACCATCATTATTTTTTATTTGTAAATTTGAGTTATATGTTAGACATAGACCCTTTTATGCCAATTGAAGCCATCGAAAGCTATTTCCTCACATGAATATAAATAGACACAAAACAAAATAATTAGCATTTTTGATGAATCGCTGGCAAGTTCTTTTGGTTATCAGTTCTCACCAAAACCCAATACAGATTGGATTGTTTATCAAACCACATTAAGATCAATTGTGTCAACGAGATTTGAAAGAAAGGATAAAAAAACGGCTATAATATACTCCTATATAAGATCAAAGAGGTGCCGTGAGAGTGGCAAAAGTACACTTTCTTTTTTGAGATTTTTCACTTTTTGGTCACCAGGGGCCACGAGATCGCCGTTGGCTAACGTGCACAGCATGCGGCTGGTCAACAAATTCAGCTTATTTTATTATACCTTAGCCCATAATGCTCCTAATTTCTTTTTTGTCTTGTGGAAATGACGCTTCTACCCCCCATTGCCACCTTTGCTTTGCCCACAGATAAAATGATTAGGTTCAGTTCCGGCTGTCCAGCCCCCTCAACCTCAAGCCCTCACCAACAATACAAGCAAATTAATCAATAAATCAATTAATTAACCACTAAATTACAATTAACCATTTGTTAGTCACTTCTAATTAATAATTAGGAGTGATTTAATTTTTGTCTAATGACATGGTTGTTGCAAATGATGTGGCAACTACCCAAGAAAAAAGCCCCTTCTCTCTCTTCCACCTCCAGCCTCCCTCCCTCCCTCCTCCTGCTCCTCCACTGCAGCAAAAAGCAAGCAACCTCACCGAGGAGGGGAATGGAATGGAGCTGAGCCTTCTCCCCGCCCCACGCGTGTAGCCGCCGCCACCGCCGCCGCGCTTCTCCTCCGCTTCGGCACCTCGCGACGCCGCCGGCGAGCGGGTTTGGAGGGGGGGCGACGCGGCCATCGGCGAGAGAGCCGGTCTCGGGTCCGGATCGAATCGAAGGTATCCGTTCTTCTTCTGGCGTGGATTGGTGATCCAGCCAGACCTGGGGGTTGGGGTTTGTTTTCTTTTTTTTTTTTCACCGGATTTCTTTTGATGCGTGGTGCTGCAGTGATTAATAGCCGTTTGTTCCAAAAAAAAAAGAAGAGAAAAAAGTTTGGGGATTTCTGTAGATGCTTTGAGGCAGCAAATGATTGATCTTTCCTGTCTGTTTTGAATGTGGGTGGTTTGATCTCGACATCTTGTGATGCAGGGCGTTTCTAGTGTCAAAAGAGAGGATGGCGATGACGGGCTACAAGTACCAAGCTCAGGAGTTGATGAGAGACTACTTGCTAGCTGATCCACTGGTTCCGTACACCTCGGTGCTCGTAGGCATTGTCCTGTGCAAGATGGTAATTTGGCCTGTTCTTATAGTTTTTAACTTGTGCTTGATGATTGCATTGCGGAATCGGTGTAATGCTCGTAAATGATTGTATGTTCGTGCTGTGTTGATTGATGGGAAGAATAGTGACATTTGAGAGTTTTAGTAGTACGAAATGATCATGGACTTCAAACCAAGGAATGACGCCAGAAGGTCCAGCACGCTGTACAAGGATAATTATACTACATAGGACTACATTCTATCATATTGATTGAATCAAAATATCAAATATAGTCTGTAACTTCTGAAAAAAAATAGAATTTTATCTCGTAGTACTGTTTTTAGCAAGCTCTGGACCTCTGGTTGATGCATTGAACATATTGATTTTCCCCTTCATTTATAACTTTTGGGGATAGTTTCAATTTAATCGTTGGACCAAATTTTTAACAAGGTTTCTGTTAAATTTAGCATGCTTGGGATGGTTTCTATTAAGTACATTGATCCATTATACTGTTTTCATTTTTAGTTGAATGAGCTTGTTTTAACTAAAGAAGGTAAAACAAGACAAGAAATGGTATCTGGTATTTGAGTTATGACATACAACTAACAACTGCTAACTAGATTTTTGCCATCTTTCATCAGCGACAAAATAATCTTCTGAAGAAACTTTTGAATGTGACATAATATTATGTCATATTACTGCTGGCAACTGATCGTAGCATTTTTGGACTTGTTTCAATTGCTTACCAGCTTTTAATTATTCAACAGCATGTTTCTAATTTCGCAATGTCACGATCCCTGTAGGCATATGATCTCACAAGGGTGCTGAGCTCATTTTACTTCAAGGGATATTCTTCACTGACAAAGATACAACGTGTTGAATGGAACAACAGGTCAGCATTGCTAGAGCTAGTACATATATTGCTCCTGCCCTGATATTTTTCTTTTCGTAAATTTCGTAGTAACAACAAGTTACCTTTTTCAGGGGTATGTCCAGTGCACATGCGATCTTTATCACAGCTATATCATTATATCTTGTCATGTCTACAGATCTTTTCTCTGATCGCCTTAAGGGGCCTATCACATTCCGCAATTCAGTCATCTCCACTTTTGCATTAGGGGTACTGAATAACATTCATTATCTACGGTGAACTTTTTATTTTTTATGCTGGAATTGTATTAAATTGTTTAATTGACATATTTGTGTCCTGGCTGTATGCTGACAGGTTTCTGTGGGCTACTTCATCGCTGACCTTGCAATGATCTTCTGGTTGTATCCTTCCCTTGGTGGAATGGAATACGTATGTGTTCAGCATTTGTCTATATATACTATTATAAATTAAGTTAATTTCTAATGAATTAGGTTTAGTTAAATTTAGTTTGGTTTGAATAAGCTCATGCGATAATTTTGGCAGCATGTTAGACAGTTAGGTAGTGCCTGGTTAGCAATATCTTATTGTTGCATATTGTCTTGCAGATCGTCCATCATACTCTTTCTCTAGTTGCAATAGCTTACACAATGTTGTCAGGGGAGGGTCAGTTCTACACATACATGGTTCTTATTTCAGAAACAACCACCCCTGAAATTAACTTGAGATGGTAAGCAAGTTGAGCATGTTTCATTTCTTGTATGAAGTCATTTCATCTCAGTTATTTGGTTATAACATTCTGTTGCTCGGATTTATTTGAAGGTTTCTTGACACAGCTGGACTGAAAAAGTCAAGTGCTTACTTGGTTAATGGTATTCTGATGTTTGTTGCATGGCTGGTAAGTGAAATTTCTTACATGTGGTATTGAATTAAGTAGCAGCCTTCTATGCCAAGTGCTCTGTTCCGTAGAAATGTAAAATGTGAAGTTTCAAGCATAATCTTCACTGAGGACCCATAATAAAAGAATCATATCTATAGAACAAATAAGAACAAGAGAATGCACCATGTTCGTGAGTTTGTGATTGTGAATAACTGCCCCCATAAAATTGTGTTGGCAATGTAACTTCACCAAGTTGGCTGCCGTAGTAGGATGCTTTCCTTTTGTACCTGACTAAGCTATTTAGTTGTGAGACAATTTCTTTTCCTTGGTGTCATACTTCTGGCTCTTTATCTTAGCGATTTTTTACTTCTTTCAATCAGGTGGCAAGGATACTTTTGTTCATTTACGTATTCTATCACATCTATTTGCACTACAGTCAGGTAATAACATTCCCATTGCAGATGCATTTATTGACTCTTTATTCTATTTCATTGTATTTATATGTACACAAATACACATCATCTGTATGCCATCTAACACATTCTTACTGTTCTATCTTCTTATGCAGGTAATGCAGATGCATGCTTTTGGGTACTACTTGACATTTATTGTGCCATCAGTGCTCTTTGTCATGAACACAATGTGGTTTATGAAGATCTTGAAAGGCGTGAAGAAAACATTGGGGAAGTGGTCATGATCGATCCAGGAATGCAGATCCTAGAACCACCAACAAGAGTTGGTATTCCAGCGATCATCCGTATGATCTTGATGTGTAAAGTTATGGACAAATATATCAGGTTAACTAGGTAAAGCGAATATGTAAAGTGCTAGTAGCAAACAAGTTTAGATTAGGCCAAATTGCGCTATTTTCAGCAAGCTGGAATTTCTTAGCCTTGTTTGGCACGTACTGAAGTTCCCAGCGCGCTGTTTCTCCCCACCTGCATCGTGTGTATATCTGAAGAACTTTCTGTGGATCAGTTGCCCAACAGTACAACCTCCAATGCTATAGTATTTGTAACCATTACAGTATTTACCTGTTCTCGCTCAACTCCTGTAGGAAAAGACATGTAAAAATGGTAGCATATCTTGTCGCTGATGTTTGAATTCGTCAAAAAATGTCCTATGAAAATGAATTGTAACAAACTTTTGCATTTAATTTATTCACATTTGAAAGGAAGCTGAATTATTTTCCTCGGTGCTGCACTAGAGCGAAGCAGCAACCGAATATAATTGAGGCAACAACAATCAAAGGTTACTTTCTCAGTACAACGTGCACCAGCTATAGCTCGTCAGTAACCATGGGTCACACAATTAATGGAATGCAAATGTAAAAGCTCAACCAGGAACAGTAACAATGATAGAGCACAATTAACATTTCGGTACCAATTTCAAGCCTCTGATGTGGCATTCTTGTATTGACATTTACATGACACAAGGAATGAAAAGAAATAAGCGCGAAGGCTGGAGTATATAGCCATGAAGGTGGTCACACAAGAACTTCTGGGATATTTGTTGAATTTTCCTCTCCTAGATTTTATAATGACAATACTCGGCCGAAACTATGCTTCAAGAGCAGCATGAAGCAGAGCTGACCAGTCTCTCATTTGGTCTCTGGGAGAGGACCATCCCGGCCTGCGGGTTCTGAGCCGGCTGTCCTTGAAGCAATCTTTTTGCTGCAATGGGAATGCATAATGCATGTTAATTTTGTGTGTACTATCATAGCTTCAGTGCAAACAACTATGAAACAGTTAGTATTAGCAAGGGTGATTGTAGATCAATATATCTAACAGCTTGGAAAACTTCACAAATTCAATCCACAGACCATCCACCCAACCAAAATGTATAAAGGTAAACTCACCAATTTCATAAAATATGTCATTCACATTTGTTGCAGTTTTCGCAGATGTTTCCATGAAGAAAAGCCCATTCTCCTGTGCATATGTCTTTGCTTCCTGCAGAAAAAGGAAATGTAAGACATGCAGGAGAACACCCATAGCAAGTAAACAAGATGCTATGCAGCATAAAGCAGTGTCATTCTCATGCCACAAGTTCCTACTCCATGCCAAGATCATGCTTTTTTTCCCGGAAAGCTACCAAAAATACACAGCACAAGCATGCTGATAGTAAATAGCAGTAGCAACTACCTCACATAGAGAATTACCAAGACTGGCTGTATGAAACACGTATTGCAGGATTGACCATTAACCATACTTTTGTAGTGCGTAATCTTTTTCCTAACAATACAATTTTCAATTAAACAAACTAAAACAAGGGTATATCATGAAGGATGAAAAAGTATCTTGCTCAATTTTTTAAGGCTCATCGCAGAACTCAGTAAAAAGATGAATGCCATTGTAAAATTCTGTAGAAACGGCAAGAGATTTGCCTATACAGCGTGACAGGTAATTTCACCTTTGCAACATAGGATAGTGAAAAGATAATATAGTGACATCACATATAAAACCAGAGGGAGGGCGAGAGAACGGAAAACATACCTCTATTTGCACCTGCCTAGTCTCTAGCAAATCGGCTTTGTTGCCAGCAAGAGCCACCACTGTACTCGAGTTACCTATATCAAAGGAGAAATCAATTATTTTGACAAGCTAGATAATTGTCATATGGCCTAATTTGTTGATTATTGACAATGCCATTAACCAAATCCAAAAGTAAAAATGTGAAATTGCTCAGAGGAGTTAATGTACGTAATAAATACATATTTGCAAGCAATAGAAAAAATAATAAAAGAACCAATTCTTCTTGATTATTTAATAACCATGTGGGAAGTATGAAATCAAAGATGGCATGCAAGGAAACTGTAAAAGGCACTAATTAAATGTGTGCGTAAGTGATACTGTATGCCTAAGTGATAAAATAAGGTGCCAATGATCAGCATGTCCAGAAACTCAGAGCTGTCATATGATGAATTTTCCACAAATTAACTGTTCAAGGAGCTGATAAGTTTCTTATTTTAAAAACTAGGTCCATGATCTTAAAAGAACATGAGAAGATCTCAATCAGAGATGCCACTTTCTCATACAGTACAGCAAAGTACCTTGAGCTTGAAGTTCTTGGACCCATTTCTTTGCACGCGTGAAAGAGGCCTAAAAGCAGAAAGGGCCATGTTAAAATATCTGAAACAGCACTTCCGTCTATGCAATAAATAAAACAGTCAGAGTAGTTACACTAAGTTTAGAATGCTATAGTGCTTCTGATTTCTAGACCCATTGAACCTAACAAGGATGAGTGCATGCTTTAGAATATGGCTGCAAAATACATCAATATGCATCTCATGATATAAAAGATCTCAAAGTTGGACACATATAGAGTCACATATACATATGTATCCAGTTAGTGTAAAACCATTTAGAGGAACATCATAAGCATTATTTTGTCAAGCTTTGATAACTACATAACCTATCAATCACACATTGAAGTATAGATCATCATAGACATGCCATATAGATCTACCATTGGTACCACATACGTAATGAATACTAAGCTATATCTTGTTGTATTCTCATCAACATCAAGTTTTGCTGGCTGTGATTCTGTTAAGTGTGAAAATACTACAGAGTACAAACATAATGATCACCAATTTTTTGAACTGCATTTATGCTGTTATATGCGCTCGTATTGGTAACACAACATTATAGGGAGTTATTGTATCATAAACGAGTTATCATTAGTCAAAACAGCTGCCAAGTAAATCATGAACTTGACAAAAATGGAATGCCTATTATTATTATCAAAATCTATGGTTAGCAAAAGGAAACCAGTTGCATTGTACTAACCGGATTCGTGATGTCATAGACAACTATGGCAGCAGCCGCACCCCTATAGTACATGGGAGCCAAGCTGTGATACCTCTCCTGCCCAGCTGTATCCCAGATTTCAAACTTCACGGTTTCATCATTAACTGCTAAGGTTTGTGAGAAAAATGCTGCTCCAATTGTCGATTCCTACAAATAGATAGACCAATAGATTCATCATTTGGAGCACAAAAACCTCTTGATCTGCAACCTCAACAAGAGACTAACCTGAAATTCAACAAACTGTCCTTTTACAAAACGAAGCACCAAGCTAGATTTTCCTGCGCCCACATCTCCAAGAAGAACCTAAGAGTCCAAGAACACTGAAAAAGTCAGCATTGCATAGCGCACAAGATTCTAGCAATGCAATATCTATATGCTTGCACTGAATTCCAAACTCCCCACGATATAAATTTGTGCTTATAACAAAGTTTTCCCAGAAATGGAATTAAACATGAACATAGAGATGAGCTCAAAATCACCATCACTGTGCACATGCTGGAGAAACATCAATTGCCATGAAAATTAGGGACATCATCTAAAACAACATATTCTGATCACCCCAAAACAGAACTACCGTGTGTCTATTCTAACAAAGAATCTAACAAGACTTTAGCCATAATAACAGTAGAAACATTTAATGGATAATTAACCAATAAATATATAATGCTATTATTATCCAACATAAGAGCAGAGACCCCCGTGTATTCGCCTCGTCACAATCTGTTCAATTCAACCATCCTAAAGAGGACAACCTGATATATGATCGGATACAATCCCACGCGATTGCGAAAAAAGAGGGAGAGATTCGCGACAAGATCCCAGCCAGCGCGATTCGATCCGCGGGCGAAAACAAGAACCGATACTGAGCGCACGAGATTGGGGAATTCCTCACCAGTTTGGCGTTGCGGATCTTGTTGCCGGCGTTGGTCGCCATAGGATTCGACGCCCCGCGGATCGGGAGAGCTCGCTCCGCGGACGCTTCGGTCGAGATCAAATCGCACGCAAACTCGCAAAGCAAAGAGGCGGAATTGGGGAAATTTTTATCGTCAGCTTCCACGTGTGCTACACGCCCCTCTCTTNNNCTCTATCTTTTTTTCCCTTTTTTTTTCTTTTCGTTTGGGAAATCCTTTTTTTCACTCTAGCCCTTGATCTTATACGTAATTACAAGCATTTAACTAGTGCCCCACCTACTCGGCTACTCCCACGTTTTGCATGAGGACTGCAGAAGTAATATGTCAACGGGAGACACTAGGGGGTTTAACATAAAAAGTACTTAAAGATACACTTATATAATCACCAATTCCCCTTGCACAAAGTTTGGTTTGTAGAACTGAGAGCAAGGAATTTGAGAATAGCAGTTGGAGTTAACCAATGCTTGGATGCACCTATAAATTACAGAAAATGACCTGGACTTGGGCTTCAGTAAATCTATCTTTTTCTTTAATATGTTTAGTAAGTTTATTTTGAAATGTATAAACTACTAGGTGGTCGATTCATATATGCCCCTATTTAAACCAAATGGTATAGATCCGTGTTCCTTAATTGAAATATATTATGAGGCCACAAATTGCTCAAATAAACTCACTTATCTCTTTGGCCAAACTCTTATATATGGCTCTCAAGCAAGCTAGCAAGCTGGTTGCCTCATGTCCATGCAAAGGAACAGCTTAGCCTAATACAATCTATTCCAACCCTGATCTTGATAAAATTCTAGTTCTATCCTTACTAATGTGTCAAGCCTCCTCATAGATTCCTCTTCCTTGTTGTTGACATGCCACTTGTTTTTATTTGTAGGTGTTGCCTTGTTGGTGCCCCTTGATGTCCTTGGGCATGGGTATTGATCTAGATAGATTTGTTTACTTTCTCCTCCATCACCAATTCACCTTGTTTGGCAGTGTTGGTGCCTCTTAACATCATCATGGTCACCATAGCCGGTTGTTTATTTGCCAGAAAAAAAATCAGGCTTTCAATAACTGCCTGATTAAGTGTTTTCCATAGCATATGCACCACCATTGCTATCTTCGAGTCACTGGTGCCCAACAAAAGTGTTGCACCTTGTTGCCAACAAAAAAGAAGGCACATACCCACAAAAAGTATTGGCAATGTGTTTGTTGTACCTATAAAAAAAGTGTTGTATGCACAAACACAATGCACAAAATTAGTACATATTAACTTCAATTCTTTTACATATATGTGAAAATTCTCTCAAAACATTGGCCTTAATTATGATATTTGGATCTTAGGAGTTCACTAAAGAGTGACAACCAACAGTGAAATGTTACAAGCGAACCACCTACCTTTTTATATAGGTAGGTTTGTAGGGGAATAATAAGAATAAAATTATACGAAGATTTATAAAAAGACAATGACACAGACACTAAATGCATGTGTTTTAGGTTTTTGCATGATGTTTTAGGTTGCTAGGGACAACAATGTGTAGTTGCGGTTGAACAAAGGGTATGGTTATTAAAGTTATGGATTGTTCAAGTTGCTACTATCCTTAAATCAAAAGATTTACATAGACTAACTAGCTATTCATATTTATTGTGCATTGCTTAATAATGAGATATACAATAATACTGATACACAAAATGTGATATATAACGATGAAAAAGGAGAGAATGACGCATGGAACTTCATAAGTGATGGATGAGCTTATTATTACTGGCTTCTTTGGGTTGAAGGATTTCCATATGAATTTTTAAAGGATTCAAATCCTTTATCCTTTGGAACAAAGGAATAGTAGCTATAATTCCTATGGACTGCCCTCCTATGACCCCAATTCCATAGAAAAATGAACATGAGCTCAATCCTCATATTTTTATTTTCCTTTCAGAAGTCCCATGCACTATCTTCTTATCTCTCTCTAGTTTCTCTCTATCACATGCAAATTCCTTTAAAATTCCTGTGTTTACTTTCTGCAAACCATTCGAAGATGCAACTCTAGTACTCCTGTATTTTTTAAGAACTTAATAGAATTTTATAGAGCGTTACGTCATATTTGTTTTTTTAATCCTGTATTTTTAAAATACCATGTTCCAAGAGCTTTACAAGATTAAAGAAACATAGATATCGAAGTAGCAGGAGGATTCGCGGAAAGTAATGACCACCCAACCCTAGGCAGCTGCTCGGGCCCGTACGCAGGCCACAACACTATATGATCAACAACCATGTAATAAGCATGTATTTGTCTAGTAGGCTCTGGAATGTTTTTAGCTATTGTGCCGATATGACCGGCAAAAGCAACATTGTTAAACTTGCAAGAAGAAAGACGGTAATTAATAACGCCCTGCAAATCAAAATACAGGGGCAACACTCTGTGTAAGGGGCAATGTAAGCGTGCAATTTACTACTCCCTTCATTTTAAAATAAGTTTACCCGTTCTACGTATACCAATTCACTTTATCAAATCTCAATACAATTATTTTTTATTTATCTATTTTCAATATATTTATTCCCTACTTTCACAAACTTTCATATAATAATTACTTACAAATAAACTTATTTTCAATAAACGGGAGAAGATAAAAATGTATTTATTTTAGGACCAGGAAGTATACTCGACTACTCCAGTGCAGAGATAGTATATTAATTTGCCTGTGTCTGAAACGCCACGGAATAACCAAAGAGCAGTGCTGGTAATAAAATACATCCGCGGCTGCTGTCATCGATCCCTCCCTTGTACTCGCACGGGCGGCAGACGGCGGCGGCCGGCCGGCCGGCCGGGCATCTCGAGTTCTCGCCGCCGGTGCTGACCGGGGCCAGCCAGCCTCCTCCTCATCATGCCAACAGCGTACCAACCGACGGGCGAGGCAGTCGATGGACGACACGCCATTTGGCATTGCATGCAGAGAACCACAGGCGCCGCAGCAGAAGAGCTCAGCTAGCATAGCAGCAGAGGCAGGCAGGCAGGCAGCTACAAATGCAGTTGTTGCAGTGTCTCGCAAAGAGATTCCTTTGACCGCTCTCCAGTCGAGTCTCACTCTCTTGCTCTCCTCTCCCTGCGCCTCAAGTACGTACTCCTCTGTGTCCTCTTGCGTCGTCATCGTCCTCAACCTCTCGATGAACAGCTCTCCCAGCCATGGCCACCACCACCATCTCTCTGCTGTGGCTGTGGCATCAATGGCTGGCAGCACTGCAGCGCGTATTGTCCGGTTGCGCAGGGCAGCTTTTGCTCTGGGCTTTCTCTCACAGTTGTCACTGGGCTACTACTAACAATTTTTGTCCGGCTTTCTTCCCAGCAAACGAATGCTCTCGATCGCTGGTGCAATGCATGCCTGCATGAATGCTCTCTGCACTGCTGGGGCATTGCATTGGTGCGAGCGCAATAAACCCCATGTTAATTGGCGCCTCTCACCTTGCTTTGTTCTCTTCTTCCTTGGCTGTTATCTCTGGAGTATAACAGAGGCCAGACCGCTGCTGTGATTACCTTTTTAGCTGCGGCAAGGTAAGGCACGGAGTAAAGGTCTTCCTTCTCGAATTAATTAGTGTGACCAAAATGAATCTTAATTGATGTATGTACGAAAATTGATAATAATTGTCGTTGATGATCAATCTATATATATACTTCTTGCATATATGAATGGTCAAAGTTTTGAAAGATAGCTGAGATACAGTACAAGCACACCGCAAAGAGAGATAGAACCATCCCACAAATCCACCATAGATCAAGATGAGAAATTCTACCAGTATAAGTGATCCAAGGATTTCTATTTATTTATTCTCTTAAATAGATTGTGGTATAAAATTAAAAGGATAAAATTATCTTTCTATATTATTGGGTGGTGTTAATTCAGTAAATTCGAGCATATAGTAAAACATCGTAGGCGTCGGCTGCCACCATGAGTCCATGCATACCGCCACCGTCAATAATCACAACAGGATGACTTAGTGGTGGTTAGTCACTAAAACATGAAATTACTAAAATATAATTTTTATTTTGTGACATGTTCATAAATTGTGTTTATTATACAACAGTATATACTACCGATATATTATATTGTAAAAGTCCTCAAGATTAAGGCCCTCTTTTCTTGGAGCTTCTTACACTACTTTGAAAATCTTCCTTTCCCCTAAAACAATTCGGATTTTTCACTCAATTCCAAATCTCAGTGACTAGAATTTTAAAATAAACTAGTAGCCAAATACTTATCAGAATTAATTAATCTCTATATTCTCAACAGCCGGATACTCGCCAACTATTTATTAGAATTTCCAATTCACTCAAATTAATAGTGGTCAAAGTTTTTAAAGAACCGCTGCACAGGTCTCCACAACCATATATGTTCTGAACAAAGGAAGTAAATTCTAAAACTACTTGTCACGGCAGATGCATAAGTATGATGACGAAATGACAGTGTTTTGTTTTTTTACAACATAATTCCAGCTAGCTGGTGTTAGGCTATGCCTATAATTCAATCAAGATGGAAATAAGAAGTTGCAGCCCAAGAAAAATGAAAATGGTCCAAATGAGCCTCTTTTTTTTGGGTAGAAGAGTGTTAATATGTTGTCCCCTCTCAGTATTTACCAAGGACCAACCGGCAACAGCGAGACAGCAATAGAGACAAGTAGTAGTACGTAGTATACCAGAAATTACAGAAAGCTAGCATGATTCCATTTAATTCTTCATCATTTTAGATAACAGGAAACATATAATTCTTTAATTTCTTCGTTATCCCACCAATTAGATCATCTGTTTTTTTTGGAACCAATCAGATATAATCTAATGCTACCTGCAAACCTGCATGCCCAGCAATTTCACAGGCTTTCTGTTACATAAACCAGTTTAATTCCTGAAGAAATCGCCTGGTGGAGGTCTAAAAGTGGTAGAGGGTGAGCAACGACAACAAAACCAACACAGCAGCAAAAAAGGCTGCAATTTTAAGAGCCAAGTGACCAAGCCTCTCTGTGCCTTGTAAACAGACAGAATAAAACAAGATTAATCACTGTTTCGTACGTACGTCGCCTGCTTAGCATCACGCAGGCCTCTGCTGGCCTCTGCAGTATTCATCAGAAGCACAGCTACAGAAAGCCAAATTTCACTCTAGATATCATCAGCTGCACGTTGTCCCGTACTGTATTCGCAATCGATCATAGGGATAAAATTGAAGTGTGTGACACTCTTAATGCAGAAAGATTGTACAAATATTGTTTCCGTCTGGCCACCCGGTGCATTTCATCCTCCGGCATTTCATTTATTATTTTTTCTTATTTTATTTTTTTCTCCGGCCCGTAGCTACTCAGAGATTTCGAGTCAAAACTCATTCGTGTTAATGTCAATTTTATGAAATATGGGTATGTTTTTATATGCGTGTAAGTCTTCTAAGATAGTGTAAATTTACATGTTTCAACTTTAGTTTTTCATAATCAAGGTGTTCAGTCATTTGAAAAGTAATAAATACGTTTCAGAAAATTCAAGGAAAAGAACATGAATGCACCATGTACATAAGATTACTACCCGATATATCTCTCACTAAAAAGAAGGATGCGTACGCTTACTATTTCTCCTATAAATTTAAAACAATCGAATTTCTATGTTAGATTGACTTGCATATAGGAGTAGTTACTTTGAAACTCCGGCTTAGATATTCATGTTGCACTGAGCTCGATAGCCAGCTTTCTCATTGTTAGCTTTTCCTCGCCCAGTCATCATTAGTAGGGTTCATAAAACCATTTCTGGACTAAATCACTCCCGAGCAATTTCGTCTATTAATTTCGTGAAAACTGCTAAAAAATTATGAAAATGAAGAAATTCAGGCTAAATTTGTCAAAAATTTTAAATTTTTATTTGGATTTTTTTAACTTGACCAGTTTACCAAGCAGTTTGTCAACTCAAATTGATGCAAACCTAGAAATTTCACAAGCATCGAGCGGTCTGTATTGGTTTTGTGAACCATGGCTGTTATGTTCGAGGCCGATCAAGTAGATGGAGTAGGTTTGGTTAGAAGTTGAGAATGGAAGGAGGATGATAATAGAGTTGAGATCAACGAACAGCAAAGAGGAATAGATGAACAGTTGTTCATGTGGTTACTGGTAGTGGATATGCATGCTATCGAAGATTGGAATTATAATACTTTCACGGTACATGTTGCTAGCAGTTTTTACTACCAAAACGATTCAAATATAGATTAATTTGGCCAATGACAATGGAACCACGAAGCGCCAGCACCTGTTGAGGATTTGAAAGTCGATCTTGGGAAAGGGGAACATGAACTTGGATGCTACCGAATTAACTTGATCCTAGCTGGTGATTTGGTGAACATAAAGCCAATCGCATCATCACAACACATTGTACGAGGAGAAAGAATTGTATAGAGGATATATCGTATCGAATCAATCGACAAGTGTGTTGCGCAAACCTGCATACAATAAACTTTTCTTTTTTGGCAATAATAAACCAACGGCCGAAAGATACATGTATATGGTTCACATAGAAATGTATCAAATCCGATGTATTTTTAGACGAAGTTCCGATGCAAATGAATTCACGAAGAAATATGCAACGTAATATAGCTTAAGGGGAATGCTAGATTTCAAGTGACCGAATCTCAATCACCTGCCCTCTACCTCATCTTCAACATCCAACCAAGAGAGAGCGAGACCACCGAGGCAAGAAGAGAGGGGAGAGGTGGCAGATAGGGCTTACAGGCAGCAGTGGCGACGACTATGAGCTCCCCTTTGATCCCTTCATCTTCCCCATCACTGACGACACCCCACTCTGGTAGAGGACATGTGGATTAGGTTAGCTTAGGATTTCAGGATTGAAGTTGGGGGAGATGGAAGAGGATGGTTTTTTGGGGCTTAGAGGGATGGTCAGGGAGGTGGCAAACCAGCAAGAGCGGTAGACAATGGTAGGCGATGAGAACAAAGATGGCACAGTCAAAGTCACGGTGCTGAAGGACAAAAGTAGGACAGTGGGCGGGGTCGATGGTAGCTTAGTAGGGGCATCAGATCTGGAGCGGTTGGACGACAAGGGCGTCTCGACGACATGAGCTGTTGGAAATGGGGAATACAGGCAGAGTGAGGACACCTCATTCCCGCTCAGGCATATATAGGGAGCAGGAGCAAGGGGAGGGGAAAGAGAGGTAGTCCAGTTGGGCAAGGCTTGCTAGCGAGTCCGGATGGCAAGGCTAGGCGGTGGTGACCTTAAGTGCACGCTTGCGTGACCGAACAGAGGAAGAGAAGTGATAAAGGGAGAGGAGAGCCTGCACGAATCTCAATGTAATTCTAGCCGTTCAAAAAATCAATTGAAATTTGTGGCATTTTCATGAATGAAAAACCACCCTGCAGTTTTTTAAGGCAGTGATCCCTGTCTTAAATATGCCGCTTGATCTACATCACACGATTAGCTAGCACACATCAACCATGCAACTATGCAACACATGAACAAAACAATTCACCTGCCGATCGAGAATGATACGGATATCTACCTAGCTATATTACCCGCGTACTGTAGGACGGTAGAGGAGTACGTGCCATAGCTAGCTGCATATGCTACCCTAGACCTGCCAGATTCGATGAGAACACAGCTGCTAGCTAGCTAGTCACTCACATGCATGCAAAGCTACTACCTAGCCCGCCTGGACGACGACTCGTCGTCGATCTCCAACTCTTCGCCGCGCGCGCATGGCGAGACCTGATGCATGCATGCATGCATGCATGATCGCTAGCTGAGCTTAGGCTGACCTCACTTGGGAGCGGCGGGGCCCCGGCGCTTGGCGGCGAGCGCGAGCATCGAGCCGGCGAGCTGGCTCACGGCGGCGGCAAGCCCGGCCATGCACTGCTCGCCGGCCTCGCGCCGCGCCTGCCGCGCCCGGCCGCGCCGCTCCTCCGCGGCCATCACCTCCCTGTGCCGCCGCTCCTCCGATGCCTCACGGTTCTCGAGCGCCACCGACAGGATCGCCGCGCAACGCCCAATCGCGCCGCCCAGGCCGTCGTCGTCGTCTCCGCCGACGTCGTCGGAGCTCTCGTCGGCGCCATGATGAGCGTATTCGTCGTCGTCGTCATCTTGGTGACCCTGCCTTCCTGTCGCTGGTGGCGTGCTGATGGTGATGCCCCCCGGTGGCTGGTTCTCCAGAGACGGCCGCCGCCTCTTCCTCTCCGGCGACGCAGAGCTGCATTTCGCCGTCGTCTCTGGTTAACCAAACAACCGTAAAAATGTCGATCAGCACAAGATAAATGGCATGCGCCTGAGAAAGAGAGAGAGAGAGAGAGAGAGAGAGTACCAAGAGGTCGGGGCAGGAGTTGAGCGAGAGGAGAGGCCTGCATGGCAATGGCCGGGACGTTGGCGAGGCCGCCGGAGCCGGAAGACGATGCGCCGGCCAAGAACACGGCGCCTCCGCCTCCGCCGCCGGAGCTCATCCGCCTCTCCACGACCTCGCCCATGGCGTCGTATATCTCGCGCAGGAGGTTGGCCGGGAGGCCCCTCTCCTTCCGCTCCGCCCTGCCCATCACCCAGTAGCTCTCCGGTCCGCCGGCGCCGGCGCCGGCGGCGAGCTCGTGCGCGCGCACCTTCTTGTAGTCCCGCATGAGGTTGTCCCACCGGTCGTTGCACTGGTTCTGGCTGCGCCGGCATCCGCGGCGCCAGCAGTAGTCCTCCACCCACCGCCACCGCGCAAGCCCCTGGTCTGCCGCCGGCCGCCTGCCGTCGTGAACCCTCTTCTTGGCTTCGATCAAGAGCATCGTCTCCGGCAGCGTCCAGTTCCCCCTCCTGTACTCCCTCGCCGCGGCCGCCATCGCGTTGGCGGTGGAGGCCGCCATGGCGTTCATGGCTTCCTCATCCTCTTCTTGGCCCAGCAGCGCATCGGTGCCGGAGCCACCGGCGTCCATGGCGCCGTGTCCTAGCTAGCTAGCGAGCTACTTTTTCTGCTTGTTGTGTGTGTGGCTGTGTGGTAGTGAGCACTGACTAGTGAGAGCTCAGGATTCAGGAGGCACACTAGCTAGCTTAGATATTTGGGAATGGTGATCAATGGCATATGGTGAGATCTCACCTCACACGCATTAGAGGAAGATGCATTGATGCTGTCATCTAGCATAGCTAAGGTGATGCCTTTGCAATGGGTGGTCTATATAGTGGGGAAATGTAGTAATGTATTTCAAGCCCCTCCAGGGTACATCTCCACCATCTAGCATGTTCTATCTTTTTTTTCTTGTATTTACAATCTAAATGGTTACAAAAAATGCTGTAAATATTGCTCATTAGGTTAGATATCCTCCTTAAATACGCAATATCAAATTTTACACCTGGAAAAACTAAAACATATAAATCCGATTGTAAATATGACCGCGCACTTGAAATACGTAGTTTGATTTTTTTTCTCTCTGCATGTAAATGAAAATTAATCTTAAATTTTTTTATGGAGGGATGTATAACACAAATCATCTATATTGTATATATTTTTTATTCTTTATAACTATTTGGATTACTAGTAGAAAAACAAAAAGACTGCAAGATTGCATGGATGGAATAAAGTAGTGTGCTATTGCTTGTACTAGTAAACTAGTAGTAATAGCTACTTCATGCATGCATAATCAATTAATCCCAGGGTATATAGTAAATGCTAGTAAGGGAAGAGAGCAGTGTACTATTGCTAGTAATAACAACTTCATGCATGCATAATTAATTAATCACAGGGTATATAGTAAATGTTAGCAAGAATGTACTAAATGAGTGGACATGTGAGAACTGAGAAGAAAAGGAGCATCTAGCTGTTTGGTTCTTATGCATTTCCTTTCTCATCACTCCCCCTTTTGTTGGCTTTTTTGACTTGATGTGGTGGGGGTCTATTAGGGTTTGACTATCTTGTTCTCTACTAGCTTCCAATGCATATGTGAGGAGTTTAAGGTCAAGAAAACAGGGGTGATTGGTCAGGGTTGCATGTTTGAATGTTTAACTTAATTGTTCCTTAAAAAAATAGCAGGCTATGGTTAGTTAACAATGGCCCTTAGCTTTCTAAGACCTGATCACCTTAATTTAGTGATTAAACTAAGTAGCCAGACAAAGCAACAATCATTTGGTGAGTCAGTGAGGGGGCAGTATGATGCATGAGCAAGCCCCCCATGTTAACACATAATAATAAGTGCCATCTTTGGCAATGTGGGAGGATGCGTGGATGGCTAAATTAACATGAATCTTGGGGGGGAGCAAATGTACCGCAGGCCTCACAGACATCACATGGCGGGTGGTGGCAGAGAAAAAGGCTGGACAAAGAAAGGAAGGGGCTGACCGGTGTAGAGTGTTTTGCAGCTAGCTAGCCACCAGCTCAAGGATCTTAGGTGCATGTGAAATATAAGTAGATTTGTGGAAAGATATACTGTAATTTTTTTTTATCTTGGTCCTTTTAACTACAAAATTTATTTTATTAGTGAAGTATAGTAAAGCTTACTTAATTGAAAAATAAGTTATTAGGTCGACATCAAAGCTATTGATACTAACCATTAACGTGTCAGTACCAACTACCTAGCATCACAGGTAGCACACCTATAGCTAGTAATGTGTACGAAGGTCAATTTCAAAATAATTTAGAGGTATGTACGTAGTGTCGATGTCAGAGCCATTGACATTGAGGCTATTCTGCATTAATAAACTTGATAGTAACCTTGGTCAGCTGTCAGGGTAGTAAGGGTGGCGTATTATGTGGGTGCTGACCTTTGGGTCTATTTTTAGCTCGGAGGAAATGTCTTGTAAAATAAATTTTAACCATGATCAAATTGTAAAAATTATCAAAAAATATGTGCACGTATCCACTATCTAGCGAAAAGGATGGATGGCATTGGCATCACCCTAAAAGGGTTAAAAAATATTACTGTAGATGCTCTTGGAGTTAGTACGGCAACTATATCGTAAAGCTTGATCAGTTTAATAAGCAGCTATATATACATGGAGCATTGACTTCTAAAAAAAACATGGAGCATGGCAAATGCCCATATATATTAGCATGTTCGTTCGGTTTGCTAGCAGCAAGTATAGAGCCTCAATCGTCTACAAGCTACAAAAGAGGTCAGCACAAGGATGTTACCTAGCTTATCCCTTTCTTTCGAAAGAAACAAGCTAAGCCAATTGCTTTGCAAACTCATTTCAAAATATAAGATGTATAATGAACTTAATTAATTACTTCATCAGTTTCAATTTATTTATTGTTTTCTTTATTGTTCTAGAAAACTAGAAGGTATGAAAAATTAAATTGCTACCCTCATGAATTACATCCTAATCATCTTTTTCAAAGCAAGCACTAAAATCTCTTGTGAGGAGTACTAGCACTAATATGATTGTATTGATGAAGGTAACGAAGTGAAAAACATCTCTGAAATGGCTTTGGATTACGAGAACGACAAGTAAATTGAAACAGAGAGAATATTAGGGATGAATAGTGTTTTTGTTAGAACATACTCACTCCGTTTTATATTATAAGACGTTTTGAGTTTTTTCTGTCATTTTGACTAAGTTTGTACAGAAATTTAATAACATCAATACATCAAATTAGTTTCATTAAATTTAACATTGAATATATTTTAATAGTATGTTTGTTTTGTGTTAAAAATGTTGCTATGTTTTTCTATGATCTTGATCAAACTAAAAAAATCAAAATGCATTATCATATAAAATAGAGGGAGTAAAAAAGAGAACAATATTTATGGATGAAATTTAATTCAAAAGTCTTTAAATAGTCCATTTGAACCTAGAACCATCCAATATAATCTATCCCTACAAACAACTTAGGGTGTGTTCCTTTGGGAGTGTTGGGAAGAAATTACCTTCGCACGAAAAACAGAGCGACTCATTAGAACATGATTAATTAAGTATTTACTAATTTTTTTTAAAAAAATGGATTAATATGATTTTTTAAAGCAACTTTCGTATAGAAACTTTTTGTAAAAAACACACCGTTTAGCAGTTTGAAAAGCGTGTGCGCAAAAAAAGAGATGTGAGTTGGGAAAGTAGGGTGAAGAACTCACCCTTAATATATCAAATGATTGCAAACTACAATCCTCCACCACTCGTAGGGTTTGTTTGGAGATGCTTAAAATTCTGATAAGCAGTTGATTGGTAGCCAGCTTCTGAGAATCTAGAAAAGCTTGATTTTCTATTTTTTATTTTTAATTTATTTTCTGGTTTCTATAGCTACAGATTCCCATAATTTGGATTGTTTGGGAAACTGAGAATCTAGATTGTTTGTGAAACTGAAAATTTTAAGAAAAGGAAAAGCTACAGCTGCTTAGAAGCTCATTCAAACATGGTCTTATCTTATGTTGAAACTAGCTGATTCTTCTTTCTTGTTTCTATGCGAAGTGATCTAATAGCTCGACCATGAACCACAAAATCTCCAGTGAAATTTATCTACTAATATCTTTTTCAACAGGGTTTTTTTTCAATGCTGGTGATCAACCTTGACCATAGTCAGATGACAATGATAATCAACCATGACGTGATAAGAAAGGAAGCAATAGAAGAGCATGTTTGGGTACCATGGGGTAGTTATGACAAGGAAGAGATAATTTTTGTTGACACCAATATTCAATTAATTTCTAATCAAGCACGGAAGCACGAACATGTGAATAGACAAGAAGAGATATTTGTGCATAAAGTAGCTCAGCCTCTTGGTGTTTCTAGATATTCTTCAGTAATCAAAAGTCAGAAAGTAGTATAATATGTCGATTTCGAATTGTTGACAACAAACATTACGAAACTGACAATTAGCATGATAATTCTAACCGATAACATCGGCTAGAATACACTAAAAACCTTAATAATGCATGTGCCAAAATTTTACCATACAAAATAAAACAACTTCATTTTTCATTATCCACACAAGACAATAATCCTTTCCGGTTTCCGCATCCAAACCGTGTCACTGACAGACATGGCAGCCGAGGCGGGCCCACTCTACAGCTCGCGGGTAGCCTCGCGCAGCGTAGCGGAAGCATTTCTCCGGCAGCGAGAAAAAACCTTTCCACCGATCTGGAGACTCGACGCCACCCCCCACCGGCCTCCGTCGCGCGCCGCCCTCCACCTACCCGTCTCCTCGCCGTCGCCGCCATCTCCGGTCTCCGCCCCCCAAAACCCTAGCCCCTCCTCGCCATGGCCACCAACGGCAGCTCCCCGGTACGACGACCCGCCCGCGCCCGGATGTTTCTGGGACTTTTTCCCCCAATTTCCGGCGATTCTTATCAGAATTTTTTGGTTGCAGAGGGCGAGGGAGACTGAGAGCAGCTTGGAGAAGGTGAAGCGGCAGCTCTCGTCGGGGTCCGGGAGGTACCTGCTGCAGGGGCCACTGCTCAAGCGATCTGAGACGGTATGGTGGTGCTTGCTCTCTCTCGCCGGTCGTTTTCTTTTTTTTTTTTTTGGGGGGGGGGGGGGCGTGGGGGTGGGGGGTGGGGGAGGGTTATTAGGCGTGGTTTTTGGTGATAGGTTTGATCTATGAGGTTTTCTGGTGTTGAATGGTTCAATTTTGAGTCTTGAATTTTTGGTTCAATTTTGAGTCTTGAATTTTTTGTGTGGCGAGTATTTGCGATTTTGATATGGTTGGTGGTAGGGGAAATTATGGTTCGATTATATGTATGGCTGTTCTGTTCATTTTTGGAATGATTTTGTTGGTGTGATAGGGAGTATATGAGATTTGGTCAGTAAGAGCTAGGTGTATCGCATTGACCCTTGTCGGTGGCATCACCCAAGTAACTATGTTATGGTATTTGAGTCTAGTGTGATAGACTAGAGAGAAAGGGGAAGCCAGGTGAATCTTATTCCAAGGGTAGAAGGATCTTTTTTTGAGATAAACATAACTATAGGGCGCCTGCCATTGATACATTGGTGTGCACACCAGCTTGCTACTGACAGGAAAATACAATATAGTGATTCGACTAGGACCAATTCTGTTCAAATAATGCAATCAGTGGAAACTAGCAAACTTAGTTTTTGTTGACATGACATGTGAAAATCACGCCAGCAATCTAACCTTTTTTTTTTGTCATACAGTTGAGGAAATGGAATGAGAGATGGGTAATTTTAGACCCGACTTCAGGAAAGATGGAATACAAGTATGGAGAACTTTGAAAGTTTTGTAACTAAATACCAATTAAACCCTTGCTATTTTCTCTGTACTCATTTTTTTCCTTGTTGCAGAATTCGGAGAAATGAAACTGCCATTAAAGGAACCATTATATTTGATGCTTCAAGCACTATTACCTTGTCCCCTGTAAATTTCCAGTAAGATTATCTACTGTATATAATTTTTTTTTCTTGGTAGGTATTTATAAGTTTGAACTAAGTACTGCTCAAATTCTTACAGAGGGATGCCAAAGTATGATGGCTGCTGTTTCTGTATCCTATATACTTGCTCAATGTTTTCTTAAGAAGTGTATATGCTTTTAGTTTTTAGTGTTCCTTGACTTCAGATAGACATTGGAACTCCTCAAAAAAAGGATTACTTTCTTTGTGCTGAAACTCCTGGTGCTGCAAAGGCTTGGGTATCTACGTTGCTGTAAGCTTTCTGATCCATGACTTGCCAAATGTTGTCATACTCCCAGATTGCTGCCCACTGCCAGTCATTTACAAATGTATTTATTTTTATGTTTCTGTATGTGTTATATATTATAGAAGAATGTATAATGTGAATTCCTAAACATTATGGCAAACACACATACTCCAATATGAACGGGCAAATGAATGCGATGTATTTGTTTTTCTCTGAAAAAGGTGTAAGCAGGAGAATTGCTACCACTCTATCTTGGGCTGATATTATCTATTTTAAACAGTGCAACACAATTAGTACTACAAGCGCATAAAGAAGCAGTGAATTCTTTGGCTGGGAACGGCTCTCCTGCTACGTTAGGTACAGTTGCTACAGCAGTTGCTAATGCCAACGCAACTGCTTTGGAGGCTACCAAGGAGATAGAAGCAGCAATGAAAGTTTCAATGAGGGCAGCTCTTGGGTTGGGTACAAATAATTCAAAGGAAGGTCAACTTGATGATTTAACCATCATGAAGGTATCATTCTTTTCTCAGCGAAGATAGATAGATTCTCTCATCTAAATTCTTGTTTCATATTGCAAGTGGTCTTGCTCTGTTTTTCATCAGCAAAGTTTCCAGCATTGTTCATTACAGAGCTGTCTTGACTTCTAGATAATCATTACTTTGCTGCTTTCAATTTTTTTCTGTGAACATTTCTCTTTTATTAGTTTTAAATCTTATGGTGTCCCATCTCTACCTATGAAGCAGACTACACTCTAGTATTCGCACTTGTACTGATTTCATACAGGGCATTACGAACTGCAGACAATCTTCCTACGTGTTTTACATCGTTGCTGTCAACCTGTGCTAGTGTAATATTAGGTTGGTTGCCTGAGGCTAGATTGCCAGATTAATATATTCTGTACAAAGTTGGAGCAAATTTATGCCACAGAACACACCTGGTTAATTATAATAGATGAGATTTGGCTTTTATTAGGAGTCTGAAAATTGTTGTAATATTGTATGACATAAATTTACACTGTTTGGTATGATTTGTTCAACAATGTTTTCCATTGCTAAACTTTTTAGATGGTTACATCTTTTCTTATTAGGTTTCAATTTTCATGCATGTGCTGCTAGGTACGCGCTTGAGCATTATTTTATTAATTTTCTTCTTTTCATATTCCTCAGGAGACTCTTCGGGTGAAAGATGAGGAATTGCAGAATTTGGCCAAGGATATTCGTGCTCGGGATGCTACAATTAAGGAAATAGCAGATAAATTAACAGAGACTGCAGAGGCTGCAGAAGCTGCTGCTTCTGCAGCTCATACGATGGATGAACAGAGAAGACTTCTATGTTCGGAGATTGAGCGCCTAAGACAAGCAATGGAAAGACAAATGGAACAATCCATGCTCAAGGTAAATAGTTTTATTTAATATCTGAATTTTGAATGCTCTGAATTCTCATGCTCCAAATGGTCTATGGATATTACAGCTAAGACAATCTGAAGAAAAGGTAATTAGCTTGAGCAGAGAGAAGGAACAATTGCTGAAGGAAAGAGATGCTGCACTTCAGGAGGCTCATATGTGGCGCACTGAGCTAGGGAAAGCTAGAGAGCAAGCAGTGATACAAGAAGCAACTATCGCCAGAGCAGATGAGAAGGTAAGGGCATCTGAAGCAGATGCTGCAGGTCGGATAAAGGAAGCTGTTAAAAAGTTACATGCTATTGAGAAAGAAAAAGAGGAGCTTCTATCCCTTGTCGGTATTCTTCAATCACAAGTCCAGAGGTTTGTCTTGTTTTATGTCTTCTACATTCACCGAGTTAAAAGAGAAATTGTATGAGTATGGATGCATCTCTCGAGTCCTGCATTATGACATTGTCATTGACCTAAACACAAACCTACTGATGCAGAGAGCAAAGCAACACGAAGCAGGTATGCGAAGAGAGATCTGAATCATGCTCCGGCACCGACAACTCCCCTCCCTTGACAAAGCACGTCGATGCATCAGATGACGATGTCGACAAAGCTTGTGTGAGTGACTCAAGATCAGTCCTGGTCTCCAATGATAACACTGAAGTCCAACTGGCCGTGGATGGGGTGGACATCCGTCCTATCGGTGATGCGGAATGGGGTAGCTTCCAGCAGTCGGAAGCATTGATTGCCGATGTGCGGGAGGTCTCCCCAGATTCAGAAGGCGGCAGCTTGGATATCCCTGTGGTCAACCCCCCACCGGTGAGCGATCATATCCAGGGAGGCGCAACTCACCCCTGAAGTCCTGGAGTTCTTCCGGTTGCCAAATACTTTCTGGGATTGTTGTGATTATTGAGAATTTCTGTGGCAGGAGTTTTCACCGGTGCCTGGTTGTATGTTCATTGTATTTAATTTAAACTATACGACTCAAATAAAAGATAGCGGTGGTTTGTGTGTAAATTGTTCGGTTCAAGCTCTCTCTTTTGTTACATTCTGACTTCAACGCATGAAAGTAGTTGTAAGTTGTAACTGTTAAAACACCAGATTAAATCTGAGAAACCGACATGATACAGATTTAACAGTGTGAATGTGAGGTCTTGTCAAATTGGTCACATTGCTGTCACGGTTTCCCTTTACACAGAACATCAGCAACTCCAAGCAAGGACTGTAAAACTGGTCCGTGAGCTCGCCAGAATACTACTACAAAACTTACAAGATCAACTTACATTGGGGGCATGCATTGCAATTACAATGTCAAAACCTTACGTTTCAATGGATAAGAAAGCAAGCAATTGGTAACCTAGTAACATATAATAACTAAACTTGCACACTCCACGGCACGCCGAACCATCAACCAACCGTCACCACCTGAACTTCTGAGCTTTCTAGTCCCTGGACTCAACGCCGTTGGGTCCTCTCGGGCTACCCGCACTACTGTGCTGCTCATACTCCTGACTTGGGAAAACATCAGATTGCAAACTCGTCGAGATGTTGTTTGCATGAAGCCATGTCAACTCCCACAAGCTGTCACCCCCAATGGTGCTCCTCTTTGCGAGGATCCCCCTGTTCTTCATCGCAACTAGAATGTTCTTGAGCAGCTCCGGGATCAGCTCTTGCAGCTTGTCGCTGCGCTTGCCGCGGACCTTGATTTTGATGTACTTCTCCATCCTGCTGAGCACTCCCAGCCACAACTTGCAGAAGCTGCTTAGCCCAAAAAGATCTGGCAGTAGTTGCAGATAGACCTTCGCGACTAGTTTCATGGCGAGCACAAGAGATCCTTCCATGTTCCTGTAGTCCTTCTGCGAGTGATTCTGGCTGATCTCTAGTAAGTCATCCAGCAGCGCGAATATGACGAGATCGAAAGCATGTGACCATGTGGAGCTCTGAAGGCACACCCCTTCTGTTGCTGTTAGGCATCGCTGAAGTGAAGTTAACGCGTGATTTCTCACCTCCTCTCTCTGATCCAAACTCAACTTTTTCAGTGCTTGCAGCAATTTGAGCCACATCTCCCTGATTCCTTCCAACACTTTGTCAGCTTCCTCGCCTGTCCCTTTTGTCTCTTGTGACCATCGGGCAAGACTACTGGCAGAATCAGCCATCAAATCCAGGGCTCGGATGGATCTATCAATTAGACCAACCCTGGATTCAGCAAACTGCCGTGATGCTTCAATGCAGAAGGCATAATTTGACAGGGAAAGGTGAGCACCCTCGGACATGATATACATGACAGCCTCAAAGCCTACTTCTGAAGCATCAGGGTGTCGAGCTGTAATGGAGAGCAGTAACACTACAGTCCTCCAGCCCATTTGTGATTTTATGTGTCCAGCATTTGCTTTGACAAGGCGTGCAACCTCCTGAGTGATGTTTTCACAGTATGCATCTGCTACACGCGCATCCAGCTTGAGAACTAATTGCAACGACCTCAGCAGCTCATCCGCAAGGTTCTCTTTATATGGTAATAACCTCTGGCATATCCGCAGAAGTCCAAAAATAGCTTTCTCCACAAGAGCACATGGCATAACTGTGGACTGAACTATGTTGGCAATATGCTCATAAACTCCTTGCCAGAGAAGCACAATTCGGTCTCGGTTGTTAAGCGTAATTGCGATCAGCAGTTCCAGGCAGAATACTGCTGTGTCCTCATCATCTGGTGAGCTGGCAACCTTTTGAGGTCGTCCTGCAGCCCAAATCAGTGCCCTAGCAAGTTGTAATAGTGAATCAGGTTGCAAGAATTTGCTCTCTGTAAATATACTATCTATTCGGCATTTCTGAATCGTCTGTAGAGTTCTCTGATGGGCAGCAAGTTGCTGCTCAGTGGGCTGTGACCTTGGTTCTTCGCTGTCAAGTGACAGCAGCTGACTAAATCTCCCCATAAGTCCAGAGGATTTCCGAGGTGTACCCATAACTGGAATATGAGATGTGGAAATTGAGCTAGGAGTAGGCTTTCCTTGGACAGTTTCAGCAGAAACTTCTGAATCATCAGCTGCATCACTAGCAACACGGGCAGGAAGAAGGCCTAACTTATGCAGCCTCAGTATGCAATCCAAAACATTCCTCCAGCCAGTACGTATGTAGTCCCCATATCTATTAGCTATAGTAAACAATGTCTCAGTAGCCAATCTAGCCTTCAGGTCATCCCCAAAGGCAGTAACTGGTTCCTCAACCAAAGAGGTGTTCAAAAGTGTGGTGAATTTGCAGAGAGAAACGACAAGATCATCCAAAACATCTTCAAGATGATGAAATGCTGAGATTTTTGCAACACCCAAGAAGCCATCCACACAGGCCAACAGAACTTCTTCATGTTCTGAATGATCAAACACCACTGCAATGGCAGCAATAGTAGGACCAGACATGATAGCAAACATATCATGATCCAGAAAGGGCTGAGAATCACCAACTATATACAGAGATGTTGACTTCGACTTCCGCATTAAATCTATCCAGCGGCTGGGAGACATTTCAAAATATCCCATACCCTGCTCTGGTGTGGTCTTAATCTCATTTCGGCATATGGAGTGGTATAGTTCAGACAGCATCTCACGCGGAAGGTCACTACCCCCATTTATGTTCCTGTTGTTCTTGATGAAGTCCTCCTCAGTCATTTTCTTCTTTACTTGCATGTTATGCTGATCAGTGTTCAGCATTATAATTGAGTAAGCAAGCAGTAAAGCAGTGTCCTTGTTTGCAAAAGCCTGTGGGGACTGCTCATAGTATCTGTCTGAGAAAGCCTCAAGAACCCTCTGTATCTTCTGAGATTCTCCAGGCAGACGAAATGTCTCCAAAAATAGTCTCAGAGCTGTATCAAGGTTCATCTCCTGGAAGTCAAAGGTTTGAGCAAACTCATGAAGCACCTGAACACAAAACTCATCATGATTGCCTAGAAAGTCTCCTACAAGATTCTTGTCCAAACCAGCCGTGTAGCGGAAAAAACAAGCCACACTTTGGGGATCAAGCTTCTCAGGCAACAAATGAGTGCCTTGAAGAAATTCCAGACCTTTCTTTGGGTCTCTGTTGAAGTGATCAGCACCAATCATTAGTCTTCTTTTGACATACTTTCTTTGACGGACAAACTTCACCCAATGCTGAGGATCTGAAAAATTCTCACACTTAACAGTCCAGAAGGGTGTGTATTCATCAAGCTCCACAGGCAGGAGCTCAGGGCGTGAAGTTGCATTCCCAATCCGATCAGCCATTCCTTGGATCACAGAGATCAGACCTTCCAGAGCAAGAATGTGCATGGAAGATAATGGGCAGTTAATAGGAAATGCACTCTTTGACAGAAGATTTGCAAGTTCCTCAAAAATATTCCTGCAGGTTATGTCACAGTCCAGATTGGCATACATCTCCACCATGAAATTCTTCTGTCGACAAAAATCGACAAGAGCTTCCATTGCAACCTCCTGCTGATGATATGTTGCTCCAAATCGGGGTTGCGCAAGCCTTAGGATTATACAAGAAAAGAATGCCTCAAGCTGCAATTTGAGCTCAGTCCGGAGATGATGATAAAGATTTAGCACAATGCTGCACACCATCGAAAGGATAAGCGGGCTCATGGACAACCCAAACTGCATTAGGTTTCGGAAAAGCTCATCTTGAACTAATGACAGCAGTTTTGGGTGCTTACGAATTGAAGATCCACCAAGCTCAATTGCTGAATTGATCAACTTCAGAGCAAACAATGGCAGATCTTCATCAACTCCAATTTGCTCGACAACATTGAGGAGGGAGCAGAGAAAATGAAAAATCTCCACCATGCATGGGATCCCGTAAGGCTCCACAACAATGCCACTGCCATCTGCAGAATTCTCATCAGATGTAACTGCCTCAGATGCATAGCTCCCATTGCCATTTTCCATTTGTCCAATCCCAAAAGGATGGTTCTTATCCATGCCACCCATCTGCACAAGTAGCATACAAAAAGCACTAGGTAAACCTGAGCCATGTTGCAAACATGATAGGGAAATTAATACAAATGTGTTTTGTCAGACTTTTAAGGACCCTTTCAGCACTAAAATTTTATTTACCTGGACATAACTTGAGATGGATTCATTAATAGTAGTACAAAAGTAGCCAATTTTTTCACCTTACCATAAATCCAAACACATGATTGGCTGAAGGTTTTTCTGTGTACTTTAATCACTACATATCTTAAATGTTAACAACCATCTAGATGGCCTTTCACTAAAACAGTTGACAGACACTAAAAAAGGCCACCTTTATGACTTTGTTTTGCTCACCACAACCCTCAACAAAAGACTTGGCAACGCAGCATGCAAGATATAGCGGGTGAGCTAAAAGATGCAGGGTAACCAGAAGTGTCCAAGCAAAACCGTTTAGGTTGAGCATGGCTGTGTCATTGAGGCTGTAGAAGTGTTGGTGATAAAATTCAAGGCCCTTATGATTATGGTGTTAGATCACCATGTCTGCATTCATAAATTAAAACACCATTGGGACTAGGGATAATTGCAATTATCCCAACCAGATTTTGGAATAAAATAATGGATTCAAGGTCTTGTGTCAAACTTGTGTTCAGATATGGATTCAGGTCTAAAATAAAGTTGAAACAACATAATTTGGTATTTGTCAGAAACTTCAATATTTCGTCATACACAATTTCTGTTTGTGCACATCAAGTGTGTCCCTTCAGAGAAGGGTAGAAAATCTATGGTGAGACGAGAAAAACTACTACTTTCTACTTCCAGTGAGGTAGTGGATATCTCTAATTCTCTTCATGGAGCTAGGTTTATCCCTATGACCTCCAATTCCTTTCAAGATCTGATTCCAATCAGTTCCATGCTAAACGCAAGAAAAAGTATGGCTAATTTGTTTGGGAACTTGGACTGTTCAAACATTGTTTATTGTTACTGTTTCTGAGTAAGTGGTTCCAAAGTGAGGAACTACTGCTTTGAGCTTACAAACTATGAATCTCTGTCAAATTTGCAAATGAAGAGTTGAGAAGCATATCAGTTGGTTAGAAACAGGCATAGCAAAAAAGTTGCAACCTTTCCATGCTCAAACAGAATTGGGATTGTTGGCACTTGGAAGCCAATAGCAGAATAGTGACTAAAATCTAGGGATAAACATGCACATTGCAGACCTCAGCAACAACAGAGTGCATCGCATAAAAACATACCACACTTGCATGACAGTTTCGAGATATTGAAACTGAAATGGAAAAGGAGGAATCTTCACAACTGAATATTGGAAAAAAGAGTCACTGACATTTATCAAAGTAACCATCAAGTACATAGTCCTAATTTCAAAACATCACCAGCCTCAACAATCCAGTTTTAAAACTGGTTCCTGAGGGAGAACAAACTGGAAACTCGGTTTGGAAGGAACAGGGAAACATCGACAGATCCACTTTTTCAATAAATCATGATGTATGTTTCTAAAACCAATTGATTCGGCATAGTTTACAGGAGAATTTTGAGGATGGATTGAACAGAAGATATTGGTGCAGTGAAAACAAAACATGATTGTTTTCTGAGTTTGAAAAGAAAATAATAAAGCAGTCACACATGCAGATAGCCAGATAGTGTTATCGGATTCAGCACGTTTGCACATTCTATTTTACAAAATGCAGGGGAAAGGGAAAAAGGAAAAAAAAACTTCCACTACTTCTAAAACCTACCAAACGTGTCATACCGATATTCATTTGAGCAGGCCAGCACAGCATAGTGAAGTGAGGTTCATTTAATCACATAATTCTTAGCAAATGTATCAATCTTCAGACATCAAAATAGCATTTCAGTGTTCGACACAAACTCAAATGGAAATGATAAAACTCAAATATTCAGTTCAGCACATTGCTGAACAAGCCACATGGAATTCATCCATTAAGTCATACTAGTTGGTATTAAATCCTTGTGTGTAGCCCTATGGAATTCATGGGTACAACACAAACTCAAATGACGTGTGGAGCTTATTGCTGTTTGTAATGTTTGTAAACCTAATGAATGATCGCATTCACATGATTAGTAGCTATTAATAGTAAAGCAAAATTGCTCATACCTCTGGTTTGACGGAACCGTCAGTCCCATCACCACTCCCAATCTGTGGGAGGCGGGCAAAGACACATCGGATGAGCTCGTGCATAGCGTGCCGCGAGAATCGCTGCAGGAGCTCACCCTTGGCGCCGGCCTGGTGGACGACACGGAAGCACGTGTTGACGGCAGTGCAGACGTGCTGGTCCCCGAGCGCGGGGGCGGCAGGGGCGCGCAGGCAGGCGAGCAGCGCCTGCAGCATCCGCATCAGCACGGCCTCCTCGGCGGTGGCCTCGGCCCCGGCCTCGAACCGGCAGCTGGCGACGGCGTCCACGACCTCCCGCAGCGCGGCTCCCGGGAGGGACGGGCCCATGAGCGCCATCACCTCGTGGAGCGCGGCGAGCGACGCCGAGGTGACGGCTGCGCCGGCGTCCTCGGAGCGGACGGCGTCGAGGAAGGGCCGCAGCACGGCGGCTGGGAGCGCCAACGCGGCGGGAGAGGGCGCGGCGGCGGCGGGGGAGAAGACGAGGCGGCGCAGCGCCTTGAGGGAGGAGACGAGCGGGTGGTCCGCCGCGGCGTCGTCGGCGGCGGCGCGCGGGTGGCGGAGGCTGCGGCGCATGACGGCCAGCACGGCGCTGGCCTCGGCGGAGATCGCGCAGGCGAGGCCGGCCGCGTCGCCGCCATCCCCCGCGGCGGGGGGAGAGGAATGAGGTGGCTCCTCCGCGATGGGGTCGATCCCGGCGGCGCCGGGCAGCCTGGGCCGCCCCATTCCGCCGGCTCGGCGGCTAGGCTAGGCTAGGCTAGGCGGCGGCGCAGCATAGCGGATCTGGGAGGCGGATCGGGCGATGGATGGATGGGGGAGTAGTGGCCGAGTGGTGGGGAGGAGGAGGAGACGGCGAGGGGGGGGGGGGGGGGGGGGGAGGAGGGGGAGTTCGTGGCCGTCGTGCGTGTGTGGCTTTTTGCTCGTGCTCGCTTTAAACTTTTCCGCCGTGCCGTGCCCCGGGCCGCGCCGCGCCGTGCGGGGTGAACTGCTGCTGGGGGAAGGAGAAGAAGTAGTAGTGCTGTGCTGGCTGCGAGGTCAGGTCGCGAATCGCGATGGACTTTTGGGGGTGCGCGTCAAAGCCGTCAAGGGCCCGTGTTTTGGGCTCGAGTTCGGTGGTGGCAAGTGGTTGCGTAGTTGCGTTGCGGCTGAGAGCCAGCAGCAGCGAGCAAAGAGCATCGAGGGGCACACGGATGCACGAGTACTTCGGCTGGATGGCTGCGGCCGTCATAATTTGATACGGCACTTGCGAGTAGAATACTCGTCGAGAGTGATACAATACGAAAGTGAAATACTCAGGACATTGGTACAGACGGAACTAATCGTATCCGACTCAACCGACTTATCGAATCAGTATCGGAAAAAGACATGAGTATAACACTTCACAGTTATAACTTCAATAGGACAAACGTGAAGACTGAATCGAAATTTGATGAAGAGTAAAGAAGGCATGTCTTTGGTGAATATATCAACATACTGTGAAGAAATAGACACATATAAAGAAATCGAACAACATCGACAGCCACATGCTCACGAACAAAATGGAGATCAATATCAACATGTTTGGTGCGTTGATGCTATACTTAATTGGACGAGAAGTGTGCTGACATTATCACAGCATACAAGAGTAGCTTTTGATAGGAGGAATGTGGAGCTCACACGGGAGCTTACAAAGCCAACTGGTCTCGGCAATAGCATTGGCAATAGCCCTATACTTAGCCTCAACACTAGAACAAGAGATGATGTTCCGATGCTTAGAAGACCAGGAAACTAAATTGTCGCCAAAAAAGACGGCATAGCCAGAAGTGGACTTCTTGGTATCAGGGCAGCCAACCCAACCAGCATCAGAATAAACAACCAAATCAGTCAAAGAAAACCGTTGAATATGTAGATCGTAATCCGGAGTGTCTCAAACATGTCACGGAATACGCTTCATCGCAGCAAGATGAGGCTCACGGGGATCATGTATATGAAAACAAACCTGCTGCACAGCATAAGAGATATCAAGCCTGGTGAACGTGAGATACTATAGAGCACCAGCCAAACTGTGAATGTCAATCGGATTAGCAACAGGAGCACCATCAAGAGAAGCCAGTTTAGCACTAGTGTCGACCAAAGTAGCGCACGACTTGCAATCAGGTATCCCAGCGTACTCAAGAATCTTGAGACTATACTGTAGCTAACTCAAGAGAAGACCAGAGGACTGATGAGTGACGTCGATGTCGAGGAAGTGATGAAGCGAGCCAAGATCCTTCATTGAGAATTCAGACTGTAAAGACAAAATAGTCCACTAAATCATATGTGCAAAGGACATTGTAAGCATAATGTGTCGACATACTGCAACAGATAGATTGGATTAGTGCCCTGTCTGTAGATGAACATAGAAGTGTTGAACTTAGCCTGAACAAAACCAATTGCGAGCAGGAGAGCTGGCGAAGCGACTGTACCAAGCACGCGGGGCCTGTTTGAGTCCATAGAGAGACTTATTCAAGCGGTAGACCATGTCCGAGCGACTGGAGTCAACAAAACTTGATGGTTGGATGTAGTAAACAGTCTCCTAAAGTGTGCCATGAAGAAAAACATTTTTGACATCGAGCTGATGATCAGGTCAATCACGAGAAACTGTGATGCTGAGAAAAGTGCGAACAGTTGCCGGTTTGACCATTGTATTGAAAGTCTCATCATAGTCAATACCTAGACGTTGTGTGAAGTCGCGTAGTACCCAGAACGCCTTATATCGATCAAGACTGCCATCAGACTTGAGTGTGTGCTTGAAAATCCACTTGTTGGTGATGACATTAGCACCAGAAAGTCAAGAAACAAGATCCCAAGTATGATTCGTCCTGACTACAATAAATTAATCCTCCATAGTAGCACGCCAATTGGGATAAGCGAGAGCTGCACGATAGGTGTGCGGTAGAGGAGACAATACACCAACATGAAGATTGAATCTAGACGGAGTTGAAGATAACTACGATTTGGGAGAAACGTTGATGACCCGACTACAACCGTACGAGATGTTGTTGTGTTGCGCCTTAGCGATCGATACACCTCTCCGTGGGTTGTTGATCTTGCCGGTGCAGGTTAACCTTATTCCTGCAAGCAAATCGAAGAAATAAGCAAGAACAAGATAAAAGCAATCTGAATTGCAAATAGGAATTGAATATAAACGATAAGTTAGGATTCCGTAACGAGCAAACCGACGATCTAACCGATCACAGGATTACATGGCAAAGTAGCGAAGCTAAACTTTAATCTAAACATAACCCAAGAAACCCTAAAGGGTACCTAGCTATTTAAAGGAGTGCGAGGACGACCAAGGGAGTTCCTAGGTCGTGCTCCACCAGGTTAGGGCGCACCCCACATGGACCCCACCTGGGTCGGGGTCCCAGATAAAGTTACAAGCCCATAGGCCCATTATAGGTGACGCAGTATCTTGTTTCTTCAATTACGAATGACTGAGATGGAATTTGGAGATGAGGCTGGATCCATTGGAAAAAGGACTCCAAGAGCTTTCTATTAAGTACTCATGGGTCCAAAACGGAGTTTGTATGCATATTTGGCGGCCGTTTGAATTCAACACTGTAGCAGGTGGCCTAATTGGATTCTAGAACGTCTGCGACTCAATCTCGATGTCTTCCAGTTGTCCTATGATGTGAGCAATGGTTGTAGCAATGGTAGTCATGGTCACATCACTAGTCTTGCCACACATCACCATAAATTGCTCATTGATGATGGGGGATTCGCCAAGGCAAGAAGGAGGAGAGAGAGCACCAGGGACTCGTGCACTCTGCGGCTGTCTAGGAATGGTGACTTGCGGTGGAAGATGGACAGCCGATGTAGATCCTTACGCTACTGTAGCCGTATGCAATGAACAGAAGATGGCGATGAGGACGCAAGGGTGACAACCGACGCAGCAACCCGTGCCTATGTGGTCGTCCATGCCTCGGTACAAGATTGGCCTGGGGAGGTCGCCAGCCTGACAATAAATGCGCACTCGGGCACTGGCATGGGTGATGGCCCAAGGAAGGACGTCCCAAATGCATAGGTGCCTTGAGACGCAGAAGGGGAGGAGGCCGACCTAGGCCCAATGAGGGAGGCAGGCGGCCCGATAGCCAGCCGTGTTGGAAAACTAGGAGAAGGCCCTAGCCGCTGTGACGTCGTATTGATAGGGACCTGCATAAATGTCGAGAAATCCTCCAAAAAAATCCAGGTTAGTAGCACAAGTGTCAAGAAGAGACCCCTCGGGAAATGGAAATGAATGCTTATCAAACACCATATGACGTGAAATAATGACTCGATTAGAAACCGGATCAAAGCACCGGTACCCTTTATGTTCAGGAGGATATCCAACGAAAACACGCATGGTCGAGCGGGGCAAAATCTTATGCTATACGCTAGTGGAAAAGTTGGGATAGCACTTGCAACCGAAAATTCGAAGGTGGTCATAGGAGGGGTGTTTTCTATGGATAGCAAAGAAGGGTGTATGGTGATGTAAAGTTTTGGTACGGTGGCAGTTGATGAGGTGGGTAGCGGTGTGGAGCGCCTCAACCCAAAAGGAGGCGGGAAGGCTAGCGTGAAACTGGAGAGAGCGAACTATGTTGTTGATGGACCGAAGCATACGCTCAGCTTTGCCATTTTGAGGGGAGGTATGAGGGTAGGACATCCGCATGGTGACATCGTTGGCAAGAAAGAAGGAGTGGGCGGTGGAGTTGTCAAACTCACAACCATTGTCACACTAAATTTGGTGGATAAAGGTGGAGAACTAAGTCCTGACATAGGCAAAAAAAAGTTGGATAAAGTGAAAAAGGATTCTGATTTTAGGTGAAAAGGAAACATCCACACGTAGTGGGAGCTATCATCTAAAATAACTAGATAATATTTATAGCCATACACACTAGAAACAAGAGACGTCCACAAATCACAATGTATTAAAGCAAAATTGGCCATGGTCCTAGTGAAAGAACTATGAAAAGGAAGGCGTACATGGCGACCGAGTTGACAAGCATGGCACACCGGGGAGCGACTAAGAACTGGGGGAATCACCGTAGAGTGAGCTAGGCATAGGAGGGCGTCATTGCCAAGATGACCGAGATGATGATGCCAAAGAACGTTGGACTGAGTGGCGGCATGAAGAGCGGCAACATAGTGTGATGGAGACAACGAGAAAAAGAGGTACAGGTCACCGATGCTATTGCACCTAACGATCATGCTCCTGGTAAGTAGATCCTTCACAAAGAGACCAAAGGGGTCAAACTCGATAGAAACCCAGTTATCAATGCAAAAGCAACGAACAAAAATACGTTTTTTAATTATCTAGCGAGAGACAAGAACACCGTTAAGGTAAAAGGAATAATCAGGGGTTATGGAGAGCAATTTGGGCAATAGCAAAAATAGGTAAAACGGAATCATCACCAACAATGATATGGGAGGGAGTGGGTTTGTGAAGGGAAGAGAGAGTACTAATGTCAGACGTCATGTGAGAAAAGGCACCTGTATCAGAAGCCAGGAGCACCTAGGGATGGGCTAGCCTACACGTGACCGGCAAAGGCCAACTCACCCGATTGATGGACGGGCAGACCGAGAGCACGACCCGCCTGGCCAGGCCACATATGTATGGTGCTAGCCCATGGGTTGAGAGGGGTTGGCCATTTAGGAGCGAAGCCACGGATGGTTAGATTGGGGGGGCATTGGTAGGATTATTGTTGGTCCCTTGGTTGCCAACACCACTACTGCCATTGCTGTTGTTGCCATGACGTCAACGATTCTGAAAGTTGCTGTTGTTGCCTTGACCATTGTTGCCACCTCCTTGACCATTGCCACCCCTGTGTTGACCATTGCTCTGTGTGTTTGGACGAAAGCCGGTGGAAGGAGTGGAATTGGGATTGCTAGGAGCCCCCCGGAAATAGAAGGCCTCCCGTCGCCGCCAGTGGCAAGGAGTACAATGGCCTGTCCTTGCACCTTGTGACCTTTGGTGATCTCTTCAAGCAGAAGCTGAGTCTGGGTGTCAGCGAATATAGGAAACGAGCGCTACATAGGGATCAAAGTTTGAAGATGACTGAACTTCTCGTTCAGACTGTTGAGCGTGATGAGAAGGAGGCTGTGCCATCTTGAGTAGTTGTCGGCGTTGAGGTCGAGTACGACGGGAACCAGAGCCTTCACATTAAGGACAACGACGGCCTGTGCATGAAGGGATGTGGTGGCGGCGTCGGGAACAACGAGTGTTGGCATCGACGAGATGCCTGGCGGGTACTGTGGCGCCAGGGGGTGCTGTTGTCACCGTAGAAGGGGTGCAGGCCGATGTAGGAAAGAGGCGGCGTAGATTGGGGCACGGCGGTAGGGTCAAAGAACTGGCGTGCAGCAGCGTAGAGGATCTCCCAAGTCTGAGGGCGACGGTTGAGCAACTAGCATGGTGATGAAGGGTGTTGTGGTTGATGCACGCTGCGCTGTGATCACTGAAGTGCCCTCGACAGCGGAGGTGACCGCGGAGGGCTCGAAAGTCGAAGGATCTCGACATACGAGCGGGAATTCATCGGCCGTCGCGAAAAGGTGTAACGCCTCGAGGAGACATGATAGCCTTGTCACACGAGGCGATAGTCGTGCGTGTCACGGAGTTGGCGAAGGCAGCCGCCGTGGCCAAATCGATGTCGAAGGAGGGCGACAGCTTGAAGGCAGCGTGAACGGCCTCAGTGGCAGCATTGGTGAGGTCATCGAGGAAGGTTTGTGGAGAGAAAACCGCGCCTGTGGAGGTAGACTCAGATGACAGCTTGGTAGCCATGACGACGCGATGATGACGAAAGTTGCGGAAGCAAAAAAGAAAAACCTAAAAATCTGATACCATGATAGAATACAAAAGTGGAAATAACACAATGCAACTGATTGAATACTCAGGGCGCCAGTACATAGAGGGACGAAACCAGTCGTATCCGACTCAACCGACTTATAGAATCAGTATCGAGAGAGGACACGAGGGAGAGAGAGTCCGAGTAGGAAAGGCACATGAAATAATAAACCAATTCTAATATGGAGCACTTTCAAGGGTGTGATTGGTCGCCTGTAGGCAACATTGAGCCATTGCGGCAAGAGATATTTAACTAGTATTTGTCACTCTTAGGGCCCGTTTACTTTATCGCCACTTTCAAGATTTTGATAGGGCAACAAACTAAACATGAGCTTACCAATGTCATCCTACTAGAATTTGGTAGTTCCGGAAGCTCCCTCTCACAAAAACACCATCAAAATTTGAAAAGACATAAAATCAAATACATCCAACGCTACCAAAATAGTAATAGCAAAACGTGCCAAAATTTGGCATTACCACTTGTAAGGTTGATTTTGGCAACAAAGAGAACAAGCCCTTAAATGTGTTTTAATAATTTCACTTGGAGTGGTAAATTATTAAATGCCACATCTAAGAGTAACAAACAGTTAAATATCCCTTACGGCAAAGCCTACCCTATTGGATGAATAGCATGTCTAGGATGGAAGAAAGTAGTGAAGTACCATACTATTGTATATATATATGGGCCACAGCTCACAGGGTATGGTTGGAGAAGCAACAACCCTGTTTGCTTTACAACTAATATAAACCCTATCTAAATATTGGGTAAGCCAAATCTTTGGCAAGGGCTTTTATTTGATGCCTCTGGACTCTGGAGGACTAGAATTATGTATTGCAAAATTTTTGATAGTAGATGAGCTGACACCACTATTTGGTCAAATTTATTGGTGAAATAAAAATACTGGTGGTGTTAATTTAGACAACCATTCGATAAGCCTATACTTCATGAACCGATAAATCAATATGAATTGGCTTGCTTATTTTATGTAGATATAATTCGTGAACATTATGTCATGATGATTCTCATAGCAAGTTAGCAGAAATTGACATGGTTAGAATTTATAGAAAAATATTTTTGTCCACTAAGAAAAAAAGAAAATTATTTTTGTTGCCATTAAAGAAAGCTCTATTCCCTTTTATACTGATTAATAGCACATAATTGAGAAATTTATGTTAGGTAAAAAAAGCTTAAATACATAATTGAGAAATTTCAAGTGTTCTCCTTTTGCAACACAGATAAATAACATGGAGATAAATCTGATCATCATATCTTACGTGGAAAAAAACAATTGCGCCCTCCACCAATCAAAATAAATCCATAAGTAACAACAAAGAAAAAATCATAAAAACAAACATTGTAAAAAAATAAAATAAAGAATCGAACATTAAAGAAAAGAAAAAGATCTCGCTCGCAAACTCCTTGCTGCTGCCACCATCGTCCGCTTTGTGGTAGCCTGGTGGAGATCGTGTCGACGACGCTGTGGCCCTGCTGTATCAACGAAATGAAGCGGCAGCCGCTGCCACTAGCAAAAAGCTCAGCTCCATCTTCCATTTCTCCGCTGGCGGCGCTGAGCGCTGGGTGCCGGATCACGCCGGCGATAAGACGACCTACGACGGTATGAGAAGAAATCAAAATTGAAAAGAAAAAAAATACCGGCAACCTAGAGGCCACCGGAACATGGAAATGCAACACCAATTTTTTTTTTAAAAAAGTAAAGAACATTACAACTAACAGCGGCGCTGGTTTCTGCACTATCGAATCCCTCGTGCACCAGGTCTAGCAAGCCGAGGGAGACGATCACCTTCCCAAACCTGATTTGGTCGGACATGATTTGGCTGGAGGCGACGTCGGGATCAAGGTCTTCTGCCTGGTTGTGTGCGCGCGCGGCGGTCGACCAGTGTCAAAACCAGTCAACCAAACCTCCTACGCCGGCACCGGCAGGCAGCCAAACCTCCTACGCCGGCGTACCGGCCGCCGCTAGCTGCCTGGTAAGAGAGGAAAGGACACCACTAGAAAAGAGAGAGCGAGGAGAGGGCGCCACTGGCGATAGTATTGACGAGCGGACGGAGAAACGAGAGGAATGAGATTTTTCCAGAAGACTCGATGGTTTATTTATTTTTTATGTGCTCGGTGCCTATGTGATTTCTAAAAGAGGGAATACACGTGCTTACTGCTGAGATGGACTGATCGAGTGAGTTCACCGTCACCTAACTTGGGCGCATACAAGAGGAGAAGCAATTTATTGGGTATATGGGATGGGCTTAATTAAAATGTGGCCTACAAATACATGTCTGATTTATTTACTAGATTTAACTAATTTAAAATTGATGAAAAAGTTACAATAAATTTATGATTGACATGTACAATTGTTTACCTTTTAATGTCCGCTTTATCCCAATGTTTTTATAATATTTACATATTGATCAGACTTTCTTCGTAACGCTATAATTTTATAAGTTCTTTTCACAGTTTAATCAAAGTACGATGGTTATATGAGTGATAACATAAATTTACGCTAGGGTCAAGGCATTTCAAAATATGGATTGGCGATATGCAATTGAAATTTTTAGGAAAAGTAAAATCTAACATAAAGAATACCTTAAACAGTATATACGGGCTAAATAGCGGGTGTGTCAACGTGCGCGCTGATTTACTAGTTAAAATAGAGTTGGTACTAACATCAACACATTAAAATAGACGTGTGTAGGGCGGCCCCATTTCTCCTGCGCATACAGTTTTTAAAACGTACGACATTGATCAGGCTTAACAAGATAAATATAATAAATTAAAGAGAGATGATGAACCTAGATGAATGAAACAAGAAAAAGGATAAACGAGCTAGTAGTAGTAGACAAAGAAGGTAGTACGTACTTGTGCATGCATCGGCTATGAGCTGGGCGCAAGTCGGGTATGGACCTCCGCAGCTGGTATAGAGGTCAGCCGATTCGCCGAGGCCGCTGAACCCAATCACAAGGTAATCAGGTTGGTCCTCGATGCTGCGTAGGCAATTAGGATCTGTCTGCATTCTAACCAGAAAGAGGGCCATCACCGTGTGGCAGCAAACCCTAGTTAGATTAGCGGACGAGCAGTACAGTACATCAGCAAACACTAGTCAAATTAGCGGACGAGAAATACATGTACAATTTCCGACTAGTGTTTCGGATGATCCTAACCCTTTGAAATCATATCAAACAGGCATACAGGCTGCGTTCTCGTGACACGTTTTTTAAACTGCTAAATGGTGCATTTCGTACAAAAAAATTTTCTATATAAAAGTTGTTCTAAAATATCAGATAAATCAATTTTTCAAGTTTGTAAAAATTAAAACTTAATTAATCGTATGTTAATGTCATCTCGTTTTACGTGAAACGGCATTTCAACATTTCAAACACCACCATACTATGTTCACACTACAGACTATAGGGAATCGAATCCAATCCCCACGCTACCATGGCCCACGCTGCTAAACCGGTTGACTCCATCAAATCTCCTAAGGTCCAATTCGGACCCATCCACAATCATGGTCTGAAAAATTACTTTGAATTCCTGGCCTATTTTCTAATACATGTCTAGATTTATGATACATTATATAGTAAAAATATTTTTCAAAATGACCTTACATTGTACTCAAATACTATAAATTTAATACATCAGAAAATAGTTATAGTCGCGTGAATGCGCGACTTTATAGTCTAATTAATCTTGAAAGATATTTTAATAAAATCATATATTTGTTGATATTTTTATATGTATTGTAATAGAAAATAGTGGTAAAATTTTTCCTATGAAAACCGTATCCTTATCCACAACAACAATTATTATGAAACTAGAGAGAGTAGTAGTTTGTCACACATATAGTGACTACACAATCATTATACACCTAAAACCAATCCAATGTTTTTCCTATAGAAAAAAAGGAGGAGATTCGTTTAGACAAAATAACAACTATCTGCAGGTGCTGCCTGTTCAGAACAAATGTATGTAGACATGATTCCAGCAACAAGACCAAGGTCTGATCAACAAAGAACTCTCGGATACGTCCAGTTTAAACGAACATGTAGATCAATTCACCACTCTCAACCATTTATTGTCACGACTTCAGTTCATCAAACGCCTTTAGGAGGCTAGTCTTGTAGGTCTCGATCTCAGCATACTCAGAGGAGTTCGGAGTGGAACTGACTATTGCGTAGGCGCCTGCCTTGTCCAAAAATCCTGCAGCTTCCTCTGTACATTGCAATAAGCATTTTTTACAGCTTCGTGAGTATATGAAAACAAAAGCCCAAGTACAAACAACACCAACGCAAGAACTACAAATTGGAGGATGGGCATATGGGGGGTGTTAGCTGTAGGTAACACGCAACACTATAGCAGTGTCAATTTAGTAACATAAACCCACGATCCCATAGTCTCATGACTCATGGGAGTGCAGGAGCCCAGACCTTAAAACAAAGTACCAAACTGAAATTAATCAATTCCAATGTTCTTGGCCGCTTGAGACATTTATTGTATTATTTTCTTTTGGTTCAAGTGTAAGAAGGATCTACTTATTTTGTGCATAATTTAAAATTAACATTCAAAACTTAAGCCACTATAGACATCAATGCAACCTTGAACATAGGAAAGTACAGAAGAAAGTTCCAAGTCCACTGGGAGTAGGGTAATGTAAAGGGAGAGGATCCAAGCACCTCAAATGATTAAATAAACTACTCTGAATGATAAGACTAAAGAAACTAAAATCAAACAGGACAATTAACTTTGCTCACCAGATTTTGAAAGTGCAGCAAGAGCTTTTAGGACTTGTTTACGTGTTTTATCATCTTTAGCACCTTCCAACACATTAAGAAGTTGTTGAGCTCCCCCCATCTCCACTACCTTCATTCTCCTTGCATCTGTGCGATTAGAAAATGAGTAAGCATATACTACTAAATAAAAAGTGAAGAAGAAATCGACATGGAATATTGAAAATGTTCAATGCAAATGGTTTCTACATTGTCACTTGGATTATGGAAAAAGTTATATGTATCTTGATATGGTATGGCCAAGGAACATGACCAAGTGCCACAATACTTTGGAAATATGGGGTTTTAAAAAAAAAAGACTTCAGAAATATGTTCACTAAAGTTTATCTAGGACTAGCAGGATGAACCCGATGGGGGCAGAAGGCTGGCTGAGGTTACTTAGCCTTCCCTGTATTTTCTTCCAATTTTTCCCATTTCACATCATAGCTATTGTACTAATCACAGAGCATTTGAAATTGACCTGGATCCTTCATTGAGGAACACTAGCGGCTTCCATAACAGAGGCAGACCCAGCATACTTACAAGCAATGACCACGTGAGAAGTAGTGCATGTGATAAGTAGTGACTGATAGCCATTAGTTAAGAAACCATAACCCCACACCACCACATAAGTAGAAGTCCAATTAACAGATAAGTGAAAGGAAGCTTAGAAATGCTGGAGCGTTCTCATGCAGGAGCAATATGTGAATTATCATCTTGTTGCAAAATAGCAGTAACAGGAAATAAGCTGGAAATCCTTTGCTAGTTACAGATAGAGACAGTACACAGGACACACCACAAGGTAGGGTATTCAGTTATTACTAGCTGAATACCTGTGCTTTGCTACGGATAAAAAATGTATTATAATATCATCTAAAATAAATAAAAAATATATTTTCCACGAAATGTGTCACCTATCATTTTGCTATAGGAATATTCACCTTAATTTGACTTTATATGTGGCTATCCATTTAGATTTTGTTATTTTTGATACTAAGAAGTTTGAGGAGTAATTTGCAAAAACTACAATGGGAGTGGGTTGGGTGGCAAATTCACTGCCACCACCACTACCTTCTTTTAAGGTAGTATGGATAGAATGCTACCTAGGAAAATCTACTAGAAGTCAAAATTCAAAGGGCAAGAGAAAGAAAATGTGCCTTCAGATTTCGCAGGGTTCTGATTAACAAAGAGGCTAAATTTTAGACCCCTAAAAACTGTCACCAGCAATTGGACTGTATCGATTTTGAGTAAGTTGTTCAATAAGTATAGTAGCAGCTGTGAGCACTACATTGCTACAATAAAACATTTAAAAATTCTCCTCTTCATGTCCTTATAAACTGGCATAGTAAAGCTGGGGATGGCCTTCTCCAGATAAACTAAATCATCATCAATGCAGAAACAACTGTATCAAGCATTAAAGGTTAATTAAGTAGACAATTCAATGTTATGTGTTCTGGATCCCAACAATGTAGAACAAATCACACGAGAATTACAAATATGCTTATATAAACTTATTACCATCGACTGCAAAACGAGCTAATCGGGAAGCTCCCATTCGCTTGAACAAGGGATCTTTGACATGCAAAAGTGAGATGGATTGCTGAAGCAGGTTATCCCCTGAAAACTTGTCAGACAAAACAACATTCTCAGGTTTGCCAAAATAATGTCCTAGGTTGATAGTTCAAGCCTGGAAGAGATCTGGGCACAATTTGTTGGCATATCAGAAAAAAGTAACCATACCCATGTAAGGAAAGAATTGGTAACCAACAAGGCCAGCAGTTCCTATGAAGAATATCTTCAATATCCATCCAAATTTCTTCTCGGCTTCCTCCTCAAGTGCCCTGTCATCTGTACAACGTTTCAGTTCAAGTCAGACAAGTAGGAATCAGCTAATAATAGCCGAATAGTATATTCACAGAAAGAATAGCAAAGGAAAAGGGGTTCTCTAGTTCTTGTTCACCAATTGCTTTCAACAAAACGTTATCACATCATAGTTCCACAGTAATATACGAAAAATGACCGCTAAATGCTCTCTGCGCACTTTATAAATGATGGTTAATCCACACTGCCAGCGACAATTCGGATGACAAGGCAGTTCTCCACAACACTGAGTGTCAATACAGTAAGTAGAGAAGGAGAAAGATCAATACTAACAATGATCACATGGCATTGAGATCCAAAAAGGCAATTCTACTAATACTCCACCAAGGTAGCTTAAAACCTCGGGGGCAACGGCATAAGCCATTTCTAAGAGAATGCAAAAACTCACAGACACCATTTTTCCTAATAACCCCTCTAGATTAATCACACAACCACATGAATTCCATATTTCCAAGGATGTTTGCTTGATTGCTTCTCATACCAGCAAAACAGCCCAGATTTGGGAGGCTGGCGAAACGAAACCGCTGGATATACCTCTCTCGTCGTAGGTGCAGAGCCTCCGAGCCAACCGAAGCCCCGAGCCGCCGCCACTCCAGCCGCCCGCCGCCACCTAAAAGATCCACGGAAACCACGAGAGTCACGGAGGCTTCCAGCTCGACGCGAAAGGAATCCCAAAACCCCCCAAACCAGAGAATCTCTCTATCACGGATCGGGAGCGTACCCCGGAGCCACCCCCGCGGCGAAGTAGGGCCGTCGATCCTCCGCCGGAGATGATCTCCGCGGCTGCCGGCGCGGGCCGGCGAGCGGCGGGCGGCGGCGGCGGCGACAGGAGGCGGCGGAGCGCGAGCTGCGAGAGCCGCCTCTGCATGCTGGTCGGTGGATTCGTTGCTGCGGGGAAGTTTTGAGCCCAGTGGGCCCAGAGGTTTTACAGGAGGTGAAAGGAAAGGGGGATATTTGGGCCGTAGTGCACATAGACTGGGCTTTATTGGGCTTGACTGAAATTGGCCTTTCCAGTTTTATTTCACAAGATGAATCAAATGTCTAATGAATCAAATTTCATAATTCACGTTAGAAATTTCTGGGATATTATTTATTGCAATCTAGCAGTCCCATTGGGATGATTATAATCCGTAACGATTTATTAATGTTTAAAAATTAATTTATGAGTTAAATTTTTATATATGTGCTCTCAACAATTTAAAAACAAATGTTGAAAAATACTACATTTAAAATACCCTAAAATAAACTATAGAATTAAGTTGTAGGGCAAAGGACCTAGATAAAATTCGTTAAGCGAAGCACGACTTCACGAGTGGATCTTATAGTATTATATACGCTCCAGTTGGGATGAATTCATATTCAAGCGAAGGTTTTTTAAATTATTTTCATAATATCTCATCGCCGATTCGCTTAATCCACCAGATTTATCCGAATTATCATTATCTTCAGCTCAACGCCGTCTCGATCACAATCACCCTACTCAAAATCCAAGATAGTGCTCGCTGATCACCCTATCCGTCGTCGTCTCGGTGGTTCCAAGCTTCAAGCGGCGCAATCGAGTGCGACGGCCAGCGCACGGGAGACGATGCTTCACCTGCAAGCCTCTGATCTTTTGCGGATACTGTTGCTGACTCTGAAATCAAATGCGCCATGATTCCGTTCCTCTCCGACCTTGGTGGTGCGGCTCGGTTCGCCAGACGGGCTCGCCTGGCCGCTCCTGGCCCCGAGATCGGTGACAGGGGCGGCCCTGGCGGCGCAGCGCGTGCAGCCGGCGGGGATCGTGCGCGCAAGGTGCTCGACGGATTGCGCGGCCGGGCGCGAGCGCGGCCAGACAGACAGGTGTGTGCTTCTTGATCCTACCCGGGGGTGCTAATTAATAACTCGCAGCCGCGGTGTAGCTCATGATGCGAGATCGGCTTGGCACGTCCCTTTCTTGATCATGCGAAATCATTTCGTTGCGGAAATTGCCGTCACAGGGAGCGTCGCACTCGCGGAGTTCTTTCTTTTTCGTTTCTGCGAGGGCGGCGGCAGCGGCATTGCCGTCGTGATGCGCCACACTGCGTGCCGTCACTGTGATACCTCACAACCATGGCTGCAATTTGCAAAGACTCTGAGGTTTATGCAGTAACGGTGTCGACGTCGATGTCTGAAACAGGAAAACAGTACATCTGAATTTGGTGCGTATGCACTGAAGTCTAAGTCAATTTTGGAGATAGTGCAGTAGAAGAAGGGTGGATTGGACTTATCATGGTATAGCGTTGACAAAAGTAGAATAATCTGCAATATAAATCCATTGCTGAACTCTGAGCCCATGACCATGGAAAGAATAGTGTCGTTGAAGCCTTGAAGGGTTCTAATTTGTAAAATCTTCTCAACATAAGCAAATCTTTTGGTAACAGTTTTTTCAAACTGAGTCATTTACAAAGGAGAAAATCCATTCCTTTGTGTGCCAGGAAGAGTTCACAAAAAGGCACGCCTATTTTTATGGACTTGTCCAATTTTCGTAGATCTGGGCACACTATGAATTCAACTGGTATACTGATCATGCTGTTGTAGTTCCACTTAAGAAGCGTTTTACTTTAGCCTGCAATTTTCATCTGTTGTTTTATCACCGCATTATTAATATCAAAATTTGAACTTCAAATACTAATATGCACTTCTTTTGTGAAATATATACATATATGCATTGATCAACTGCCTACTTTTTTTTCTTAAAGAGTGCTGAACCGATAGATTTTTCAGTATGTGAATCAAGATCTACTGCTTCAGACAATCTTCGCTCTGTTCATAACTCGACAATCTGAAAACAAAAAGATCACAGCATTCCAACTTTGATGTACAATATCTATGAGCATAGTATGATGGAACAACTGCAACCACCAGCTGGTAATACCGCTACATTGTTGCCTTGATGGTATAGCATCTACATCACAAATCAAGTCAGATACAGCGAGCAATATGACCATAGGTGTGAACAATGTTGCTTGCACATGCTAACCTCTTTGTTAGGTCTTTGTTAGGTCGCAACTAGAAGGTAGAGAGCAACTATTTTGCAAATGTATATCTTATCAACCCATGATTGATTTCTGACCAAAAAGAAGGGTAACTCAATACAATCACTACTAGCATCTATTCTCATGGAATCTTATGTACATTCCAATTCTTCTCGTGACAGGAACATACACCAACTTACTGAAGGAAGGGGAGATCTAATCCTGAGAAGAGGACTAGACAGTCTACAAGCCATATAAGATGAAGAACTCTTCAATACAGTGATACTGATGATTCATCTACGACCTGCACGGTGCTGTACTTCTTGGAGGTGTCCGGCTTGGACATGTCGCCGGAGCGCCTCCGGAGCATCTGGCGCATGCCGTCGGCGACCTGGACTGCCGGGTTGGACCTGAACATCCTGCAGAACGCCATGTGCGCCCTGACAGCCTCCTCCACGCCTGGGTGAGCCTTCTTCCTGCCCGCCTCGTCCCTCACAGCCTCACAGCACAGCCCACACAGCCACTGGCCATAGAAGCTTGCCCTCACGCTGGCAATGTAGTCCTGGGTGCAGTCCTCCCTCAGGCCACAGCACTCACACTTGACTGACTCTATCTCCATTGCTGCCATTGCTAAGTGTAGGTGTGTTGTGTGTTGGCCTGCTTGGTTTCTTGGAGGCTATTTGTAGGGAGGTTATTATGGTTGTGAGAGCAGTGGTGGGGAGGGGTGGAGGGGTATTTATGATGGGCAAGGTATTGGTGCATGTTCTGAGGTGAGAGATTTGAGACAGTTAGTTGGGTGTGAGCCTCATTTGCTGGCCTTTTCCTGGCATTAAAAACTTCGGCACCAGTTGGTGGCTGGAGAGGATGGAGGGCTGGTGCTGTGGGAATTTTGGGGCTCCTCTCCCCACTACCCGCACAAATGCAAAGTTTGTCCCTTTGCTGTTTTTGAGAAAAAAAAAAGCATGCTTTTCCGTGCTAGCCAATTAATCCACCTTGCCACCTAGTACCTATATTCTGGTTAAAAAGAGTTAGGCTCTTTGTCAAGTTTCAGTTTACTCGAGTTCCCTGCAGTGATTGGTTTCTACAATGTTTGAGCAGCACAATTCCTTCTGAGATAACATGGACCATCCAGCTGTAGAACTGAGGGCATCTCACCCTGCTACCAAATTAGGTTCTCGTTAGGTTTTATTCGCTAACAAGTCACTACATAAAAGTTTGATTCATGGTTGGTTCCCGAGATTCAGAGGTGCCACCTTTCATAACTCTTGAGTTTGCATGCCACCAAAGAGAATGCAGGATATATCTTCCTTTCAGGGCCTTTCTTTTTGACAACGTTCATGACTAGCTTTAGTCGGTTGGTTCCTCTTTTTCCAAGGATGGCAGATGGCTTCTAGGATTTGGACTGGCCCATGGAATCTTTGCTAGGTGCTGAACGGCTGCTTCCATTTTTTCCCATATGAAATTGAATTGTTTATTATATAGTGGAAGCATGGACTAGATGATAGAGAATATTAATCATCATTACGCTTTGACCATTGGTATTGGTATTGCTGAAGTTTGCAGTCTAAGCAACTGATATTCAAAATGATCCTTTTTGAGAACTAAGAAAAATCAAGTGATGGCTCCAGTGAAGATTTCCATTTCAAAGGTGAGAGACTGGTTCCTTCCATCCTTCAATTTCAGCTGGCCGGTTCAAAATTGGATCTTATCTGTTTTCTTAAATATCAACCAACATTGTTTCCTAATTTTTACCATCCTTTATTAGTTATTATATGTCACAACTAGGCTGGTTACAAAAGTTCCTGGATCGATGGGTCAAGGAATGGGATCAAGGAACTTGGGACGCTACTTTTTTTAGTTTTAAGAAGGGAGGGGTGAGATTGTTCCCGTGTTCCGGGACGAGGAACGCGTCATAGTTCCACGTTCCCGGTGACTTAGCTGGTGCCATTCAATTTCTTGTCTTGGCAGCAGGGTGACCTTGTGCTAGATTTTGCTCTCTAAGCATATTTAATTATTTATACAGAGATTCACCAGCTGCATATGCGCCTTGCACACTTAAAAAAAAAACTGAAACCATATGATATTTCTAATTTGTGCTCCTTTTGTTGAAGGCCACAGTTATCCTGTTTTGCATTCTGCATTTGCAAGAAATGAACCAGGTCTTGGAAGATCCTACTAGCATTGCTCTCCAATATTACCTTCTTTTTATGGGAACAATATTATCTTTTGTTCCAATTGTACTTTTTTTTGGTGAAGGCTGCCGTTGGACTCGTTTTACATTTTGAGTGTCAACCTCTGGTGTTCAAGTTGACACTTGTTAACTTCACTTTTGTGTTTTCAACCATTTCCAACAGAAAGAGTCTTCGGTATTTCTAGCTGGAAGAGTTTTCGAGCACTATCACAACATAATATGATATATCCTTGTCTTGTCGACTAAACGGAACCTCATATCTGATCTTCAGAGGTACAAATTCTAAATATCTGACAATTGTCATAGTACCTGCAAGTGTTATCTCAGTATTCATCATTTATCATTGTTTCTAAATATTAACAGTATTTTGGTTGGTCCATATGTTAGGAGGTCCTACCAAACATCTGTTGCACTCTTCCACTTAAAACACCATTAATATGCACATGGAGTTACTTCTCCTCTTTTTTTTCCAATTTAATTGACACCTAGAAATTATCTAGTGCTGTATTGTGTATTGGCCACAGGCAGGGTCATCCAAACTACGTAATGATTTCTCTCCCTGAGATTATGCTCATCCACAAAGGCACATAGTGCAGTATAAATGCAAATGTAATTCTGTGTCAACTTATTCTGGGTGTCATAGGATTGCAATTCCCTTTCAACCCATATGCTATTCAGGCTCATACACGTGATGCTACTCGATTGCGAATCATCTTCTATGAAAAATGTCATCGTTTTTCTGATGTGATAAGAGTTATATTGTGTGGAAGGGGTTAAATATAACACAAGCAAGTAATGCTGCCCATTCCTCTGCAGTTTTCAATAAGATCAGCTAAGTAATAATTAGAGATAATAAGGTCCGGTCTATCCATATATTCTGGTATTTTAGTTTAACTTGGTGGTACCTTTTGTAAGTTAGATCCCCAATGTAGGTATGAAACACATTTATACTGGTAACTAAAACTGAGAGGCACAAAAGAACAATTTCTTTCTATTATGTCTTCCATTTCTACCAAATACCATATATCTTTGTCCTGAAGTATAGGTACTAAATGTTGTTTGAAGAAATTGTTTGATTCATGTGACTAAACCTAGTGTCAAGGTGAAACGTTTGACACATGGTTAGCTCATTTGTTGAAAGTGCAGTTCTTGAAAGCGCTGGTAGGTGGTGTCCATGCTGAAGTTGGAATGCAGTTTTCGGAAGCCTTGGTAGGTGTTGTCCATGCTGAAGTCTTAGTCCATGTAGTTGAGCATAAATGTTATAGGAAGTTGCAAACTATCATATTATATGCTGCTGCTCTCTGATAGCTTGAGTTTGGTAAGTACATAAGCCAAAAGCTTTTCTATTTTCAAATGAGTGTTGTTTATTTTACATATTCCTACAAAACAAAGTAAGTGTAAAACCAATGCAAACTGAACAAACGAGTTAGGCTAAAAAATATTTTGTTTGTGGTTTGCAAACGAGTTAGGCTAAAATATATTTTATTTGTGATTTGACCACCTAGGATAATTAAGTCAAAAAGGCTATGAAGTGGCTAAGTCTGAAAACCTTGAACCCAAATGGTCCCGTTCGAAAGCTTTTGGTCCCCTAATTGACAAAGAGCAAATCAGGGAGGGAATCTGATTGGTTGATCTTCACGAATTCATCACTGAATCTGCATTTTGGAGGGTATCCTTATCAGTATGAACAAATAAGCAATCATTATTACCTCCCATGTGTCCAAAAAATGGCTCCTACGCCATCCGAGTCAATATTGGCCACTTCAAAATGTCCTTTTCCATTCAATTTGCATTGTTCTACTTGGATGGGGTTGAACCACAGCCACAGTGACAGTGAAGGTCTATGAATGAAGCAGGCCATGGATATTGGTGGCTAACATTTCACCGCCATCCAATGCCACATGGATTTACTTACCTGCTCCTCTACGCATTCTATGTTTTATCCAATTCTAATGGCCACTACCTCATGTTCATCCCAGGACTTTGCATTCTCTCCACAAGAAAAAGAGGCACACAAGGATAAGAAATGCCTTCCAGGCAACCAATGTGCCAGCTGCAGAAACAAGGCCAGACACGTAGCCATGGCTGCATCCTGATGCTATGTACTCCTCTGTGATCGCTACTGCCGATGTTTTGTATTGCATACACCACTGCATGTGTAATGGATCAGTCGCCTCTCACCTTGCCATATCTCCATTTCAGGAACACATGAGGACACTGGCACGATTTGACACTGCCTGATTGCTGCTGTTTGTGTCGTGCATTGCCTCCATGTGAGCCGACGAGGTGACCCCCCCTTGGCGGCTGAAATGAACTGATAAAACCTGCAGGATGTACAGTACCAATCAGGTTTTTCCCTGAAACCGTGGGCTGCGTGGTATAGTATACTGTCCGTCTGGATAGATATGGAGATAATTTGTCATGATATTTGTGAACATCTTATCTCTGAAACCATGGAAACACCCTCCTGATATTTGCCTTCTTTTCCATTGATCAGTTGCTGCTGCTATTATAGAGACTGACAAACATGTCACAAGATCGTCATGCTTTTCAGGAGAAAAAAAAGAAAAAAAAGAAGTGATGAAGCTGCTGCTCAGTACACTTTTATGTGAGCCATCTAATGAATAATGCGGTCACAGATTCACAAGAAACCGGTGATCCCTTGTCTTCTCAAGGGCAAGCAACGGAAACTGGTCTTCTGTTGGAAACTACGGTAAATTTTTTTCCCCTGCCTTAATTATTTCACAGCTCAAAAATCTCAAACAAATGAAGGAATAATCCACACCGCATTCCAATGATCATGCATGTTGCACCTAGCTACTGGGTTTATTCTGCAATACCGGGGGCTTAGGCTTAGCCCCCATGATCCAGCTTGACTTTGGTCTCCTGATCGTTGGAAAGATCATGTCGCACTGCAAATTCTCCTCCTCCGCTTGAATCAGAGATAAGTTTCTTTTATCTGCTTCGTTATCAGCTCCCCGTCTCCCCAGCCGATTCGGCTTGGAATTATCCAATGCTTCCATGCGAAGGCCAATGATTTGGCACATGGGAGCTGCTGGTGATGTCTTCGTCCTAACCAAAACAGGTGCTACTGCTGCAGCTACCTGGTCTGACACTAGATGACTGATTAACTGCAGATATTGTTGGTTTGTTGTTGTGTGCAATGTTAAGCATTTTTTTAATGTCTTGGCTACATGCAGCTCCCACATGCTCCTGCTTTGCCCAACTCTTGACATTTTGATTGCCCAACGGCCGCCGGATCATCACACAGCCACAGATGCAGACTGTTCATGCAAGATGTAAGTGTGACTCGAGGTCTTTTGGTAAAGGTAGGAGTATAAAAAATGTACAGATAATGCAGAAACATAGTGTAACGACTTAACAATTGCTCTTACTGCTCGTGACATTCAGCTGTTGCGTTTTTTTGCCTTTTTTTTCTTTTGCCCAAATTCCAATTCCAAATGATCAAGTCCCTGACTTTGTATCCCACCTGGTCTCTGGCGATTCGCCTAGAGCTAGTTAATGGAAATGAGTTTCCGGTGTCAAAAAAAAAAAACTAAATGACCAAATGGGCCTAAACCTCAAGACAGCAACAGCTCAAGTTGCTTTTCTACTGGTAGGACATGTTAAGGACCAATTTGGAATTTCATTCAGAACACAACTATAAACAAAATTCTCATCTTTGGGAGTGTCGAATCTTATCATGGATTCAGGATTGTTGGTGGGCCAGGAGGCCCATGGACCAACAGATAATCGAAAAATGCATGGGATATCTAGTGGGCTGCACGTTTGCTGCTAAGAGAGATTTTGGTAAGGTGGGCTGGGCCTAAATAATCATGGAATTGTCAACTAAACATCGAGGGCCTGTTTGGATCAAAGAAATTTTAAAGGAATTGTGGAGGTTTGGTTTCCTTTGGAATTTTTTCCTATAAACTTCTTTGGAACAAAGGAAAGAGCATCTCAAATTCCTAAGGAGATATGAGAAATCATGTACTTTCAAAACAAACAAAAAAAAAGAGGTCCAACTTAAAGGGAATTTTCCTTCACTGTGGTTGTTCTCTCTCCCCCAATATTCATGTGATCTAAACAGCTCAAGTTTCATGCGTACTATACTATTTTCCTATTCATGTGTTTTTAATTCCTTTGTTCTAAACATGCCCTGTGTCCTATCCCCAAGTCCTCAACAGAAGGGTCGGTTTAATCTGACTGGTTATTTAGTAGTACTATTTGCTAGTACTTCTTTGAATTGAAGCCAATTCTTACCAAATCAATATACTATGCAACTCTATTCTACAGTACTATTTTCTTCATTCTAAAATATAAAATGTAACCACAATTAACTCAAAGGCCAAGGAAAAATTATTATTATCACCTACTCGTTTGGATCATCTCATCTCAATAAATAAAGTTCTTTCACCCAATGAAAATATAGATCTTGAGAGGAGAGGATTAAAAAAGTGAATTGAGGAAAGGGAAAGATGCTAGTTAATTAAATGCATGTATACATGTCTTGTATTATGAAACATGAAAAAAAATAATTATGTCCCATATTTTAGAATGGAGGGAGTACCCAAAACTTAAAAATAATAAATCGATAAGGCTTCATACCCAACTGGTTGAAAATCTTTCTTTTTTTTCCTTTATCACTTCTAACAATAGTCTCTACAAATAGGAATGTCGAAAATTTCCATAGTAAGAATTGAACTGTTCCAAATGAAATAACGGTAAATTTCCCTAAGTTTGAACTTGGAGTCATTCCTCCAAATTGAAGGCACATTGACCTACATATTGGTGGACCCAAGATCTATAGCTTGTTTAATTTATTTCCAAACCATACCAAAATTTGACAAACTAAATGAGCTTTTACCATCACAGCCTTACTATTTCCTCCCAAAATTTGTAATTGCAGAATCTTCCATTCAAAACTACATCAAAGTTTGGTAATATCTCAAACCAAACAATACATCCACTTTCTTAACCTCGTTAAATTTCGGTAACACTGGTAGGGTTTATTTTGTCAACAAACGAAACAGGCCCTAGCGACCCTAGGCAGCCATTCGGGTATGTTTGCTAACCACCGCATTACAGTAGATGTGCTTCCAGTAGATATGCTTCGCTGCTGTGTGTTGATGGACGAAAATTTCTGAATCCGACACTAGCCCTACACAAACAACTCCATGATCTTGCTCTCCTGCCTATGCCTTTTACAGTTGATGGACGAAAAAAACAACTCACATGCGGCTGGCTGGCTGGCAAGACTCGTCCCATTTTGAGATCATGTGTTGCATTTGCACGTAGTACCACGGGGCATCTTAACAAATATCACACCGCCGTCCTTCCTCTGCCTGCGAATGCAAAGGCAGACAAAGGGAGATGGGCACGAACTCTGCTAGTATCTAAACAAAAGTTCAGAGTTTCAGCATCAAGTGGTTCATTTAAAACAAGTTGCAACAGACGTTGTACTGGGAGGAGACCATGATGATCAGTTCATTGCCACCTTTCTGTGCACAGCAATGCAAACATTTTCATCTTCACAAAGCTCATGAGGAGAGAGAGAGATGCAATGCAAAGTGCTCTGGATCCTGGAAAGGGAGCCAAAAGCAAAATGGGCGTGATATGCAAATCTCAATAAATGTAGTGGTTGAAGTGAGGTCATGTAAAGTGACCAATCCTTGTCCTCTTGCTCTCTCCTGCTTCATGAGCACTTATCACCTCCATGATGTCACTCGTCTGTCTGTTTGCTAAGGTCAGTCTTAATGCAATGTTTCACCTCTCGGTTTTCAAGATACGAAACTTAAGATGAAACTGACTTCTATTCTTAGTGCATAGTTTCATTGCACGGTTTCACTTGTTATTTTAGCCCCACCATTAACTCTCTCCTCCCTCTTCCACCCAATCAGAGAAGTGCATGTACGTCATGAAACGAAAAAACACTCTCAATGGGGGTTTCATCCAGTTTCCAATGTCTTGGAAACAACGCTCAAAGGTTTCATGGGGATGAAACTTTTTCCTTCTCTCTCCTACTAGTTTCATGCAAATATTCCTTTTTTGCTGAGGTGTCACCCTATTAAATGTGCATGACACACCCATGAAATGCCCATTGAGACTGGCCTAATACTATTACAGTGGCCGTTGAATTTTTTTAAGAAAAACATCACTGATTGCTTCTGTTGTACCCTAATTACATGTATTAGTACAATTGTATAGTACTAGTACTCCTTTGCGTCTTTTGCGAAATCAGCTCCAATGGGAGAGGGAGATGGCGAAATAAGATTAGGGTTAAATGATTTTTCCTCTCTTACAAGAGGAATATTACACTCGTACACACAAATATTACATTAGAATTACTCCAGCTCAACTATAGCAAAAGACTTTATATTTTCTTCCCCTAAAATAAGCATATCTAAAATTCAAAATTTATATCACAATATACGTCTTCCGTCTCAAAATAAAAAAAACCTAATACTGAATATAACATATCTTAGTACTATGAATCTGAACAAAAAATATCTTAGTACCACGAATCTAGATAATGTCACATCTCATGATAGGTTTGTTTATTTTATAACGAAAGAATAAGTATATATGAGGGTACTAATTTTAATGCATGGAAATAAAAACATTCTCAGCCAATTGGAAGCCAATTGGGTGCTTGTGAGGGGAATCTAAGAAATTCAAATTTTAAAATTTGACCGCAAAAATGGCCAAAAGAAAATCTTTTTTTTAATATTAGTAATACTTGTTAAACAACTTAGAATGCTTATAATTTAGGGCACTATCACAGATTCTCACGTCTGTAACGGGCCATCTATGATGGGCCCAATATACAAATTATGCCATCCGTAACGGGCGGCATAAGCAGCCGTTACACATAGCCAAAACACTCTTAAGCCATTACTAAAGCCCTCTCATCTATAACGGCTCCTAACCGAAAGCCATTACAGATATAAGTCCCCTTATCTCTAATGGCTCTCAACTAGGAGCCAAATGACCCCCTTGTATGTAAGGGCTCTTGATTATGAGCCCTTACAGATAGATTAGTCTCAAGTCCCAATTAAAAAAAAAGGAAAACCTATCTCTCTCCCTGGCCTCCACACACCTTATCCCATGCCCGTCTCTCCCAATAGCTCCCCACATCTCGTGCACTCCCACCGGCGGCCCTCGTCTCTCCTCGGCCTCTTCTCCTCTCGCACCAATGGCCCCTGTCAATGCCGCCAGCGCTCCTCCTTCGTCATCGGCGTCCCTCTTTCATGGCGTCACTCCTCTATTCAAGATGACGGTGGCGACTTGGCAACAATAGTGGCACCCAACAAGTCTCAGGAGGACGAATCTAGCGCTGGCGAGCCTCGGGAACACAGATTCGGCACTGGCTAGTCCTAGGAGTTACAGATCCAATGTTGGTCGTCCTTGGGAGCATGGATCCGGAGGTGGCCTCAATGGCGAAGTGAGATCCTGGAGGCGGATCTGGCCTCGACAGCTACAGGGAGCGGCGGATCTAACCTTGGCGGCCTCGTTCCCTTTCCTGTGCCGCTACGTCCCACGTCGCCGAGACCTCCTCCACGTTGCTATCCCCTTCCTCAATGTTGATCTCCTCTCCCATGCTCGGCTCCTTCTCCACGGTGGACAGTGACGACTGCCTCCTCCACCTGATGGCCAATGATGACACGAAAGCGGTGTGGTGCAGGGCAGCAATAGCGCCGACGACCACTTTGTTGGCTACGCTTTTTTTTTTTTGCTTTTTTTGTTTGGATTTTTTCTATCAGCAATGGCTCATGGTGTTTTGAGCCGTTACAGACGTGTTTCATCTGTAACGTTGACATGTGTAACCAATGGTTTGCAACGGCTGGCTGAGTCGTTATGGCAATATTGAGCCATTACCGATATGGAGGAGATGACAATCTTAAGACGTTACATATAGGGAGGTGCTAGCGGGAGTAGCTCACACACAATGACATGTGGTGCTAGCAATATCCTGTACAGTAGTACTGCTTGTATGCGGCAGAGACTTGTTCATACCAAAATGACAAGACAGTGGGCTAACCCTGAAGAAGGGAATCTTTCCCCATTTCTCAAAGTGCATCAGTGCTCTGTTGATTGGGATCATTTTTAGGCCCTGTGATGTGATATCTGATTCAAGTTCTCTCACATCAGCAATTTAATTTTACTACTACTCCAGTGTCGCAATTGTCCATTGGATGCTCCTCCATTCAGTTCTCTGTTGTGCAATACTCCTTGGAACCGATATTTGCATCCATGGTTTCAGTGCAGATGGCCATTCTTGACTGATGTAGTGTTTCCGTACTGTCTTGAGATCCAGGGGGATAGCCTTCATAGGAATCTTTCTACACATTGTTTCCATACACTGGTCCAGTCACATCAGAAATTGATTTAGAAATTTTCTTCTCTAGGTCTTTTTTTTTCAGCTGAATGGATGATGGATTATTTGATTTTTGTGATAATATTTGAGGGTACAAACAAAAAAATTGACTATCACAAAATGGAAAAGTTGTTTTAGAAAAATACTCTAAGAAAATCATATAGAAATCGTTTTCTAGGAATCACACTGTTAAAAGTTTGAAAAAATGTACCATTAATAATTCATAATCTGTAAGAGAAAAAGCAGCGATGCAAACCAGTGACCTAGTAGCTCCTAAATCCCAAACCCTCTTTACCGAATTGAAATTCACCATTTGATTTCGAACAACCGGAACATCACATAAGTTTGACATTTGACAAACAAACGGCTCAATAATCATCTAAAACATTCACATATTTTCATGTCAGCACCCTCTCGCTGTACTAAGGCAGCGTTCGAAACTGCTAAAGTACAGGATAAAAGATAAAGATTATCGTGGCACGCTTTTCAAACTGCTAAACGGTATATTTCATGCGAAAATTTTCTATATGAAAGTTGTTCTAAAATATCAGATAAATCCTTTTTCAAGTTTGTAATAATTAAAACTTAATTAATCACACGTTAATGTCACATCATTTTACGTGAAACACTGTATCTACATCTTTATCTTTATCTTTAGAAGATTCAAACACCACCTAACTAGCTTGTTGAAAATACGACGTCTGGTCCCCATCTCCTCCCCTTTGGTTTGTCATCCACATCTCAATGGAAACAATGTGGCCTAAAATGGTCCTCTAATTCAGCATCTCCTCTTGCTCATCGGCATGGCTTCAAGATGTCCATCAGTTCTTGCGATGACCCTCCTCGATCGATCTTTAGATACGTACATTTCAAGTTTTTCTTTTGATGCAACAATATTTTCCAAGTTTTCAACAGCTACATGTATCAGTTAATCCATGCTGAATTGTCGAGACCATGACGTGCTGAAGTGACCAGCGAAAGTTGCACCCATGCGCTTGGTTAGGTGTACGTACCCATCATCATATCGATCGATCGATCGCCAGCTATAGCTAGAGCAGCTAGAGTGGAGTCCTGAATTTTACATGGCCTATGGCCTGAATAATGGACCGATGCTTTGGTAGGCAGCAGCATAGCTTGCCAATGCTAAGCTACTCCCTCTGCTAGTACAGGCAAACAAAGCTCTAAAAGTATATCACCTATTTGGATTTATAATATTAGAATATATTCAATTTGGTTAGATTATTATATTTTAAAACGAAAGAAGTAGCTATAGCTTTGTGGCTAGAGATGACAACAGGTACATACCCACCGGGTTTCCTTGTTCTATACCTACACCCGTGATGGCTAAATATTCCAGTTTAAATACTCATATCCATCGCGGGTACAAAATCGTCCCCATACCCACACTCGTGTGGGTAACGGGTACCCATACCCATATAATTGACTTGTAGCACTTATAGTTTTATACTGTAATTAACCAGATTAGAACTGTAAACCATCAATATTTTCTCCGACAACAATGCTACTAACATTAGCGTTCAAAAGCGAGTAAAAAAATTCTACAACCATATTACATAATCAAGAAATCAAATAATAATTTTATATAACTAGCTAGACTAGAACGATGCTTAAGAGATGAAAAAGGTTTTATGTTATGATTTAGCAGTCGTTGGGGCTTATGTTACTCATAGTTTTAGGCACAGTCTACGGGTTTTTTCACTCACGGGTTGATGGGTATGGGTGAGTAAAGAACGGATCCATACCCGCATACCCAATAGGTAAAAGTTTTTGCCTATCAATATACCCATGAGTATAAGAGTTAGAACATGATTAATTTCTAATAAAATTAAAATCCATTGGATGTCGGGTCATGAGTCTCTATTGCCATCTCTATTTGTGGCTGTATGCACTGCCTACACGTACGTACGTACACAGACGCTGAACGTAGCGCTACCCCATGCATTGTTCTGACATGCATGGCTAGCTACCCATGCATAGTAATAGCTAGCTGCAGGAGTATATATAGTTGGCAATAGAACATGTGCGATGACTGATGCCTGTATACCATGGCATTCATCAGCTTTATTTGCTTCAGCTAGAGAGAGTTCAGAAGAATCGCAAAATTATGTAGGAGTAGGACATAATCCATGGATGGAATCATGCATGGAATTAATACTCTCTGTCAAGTCTTTGTTTCATCTATCTCTGGTGTGATATAAACGTAAGAACCATATGCATACGCCCTAATTAACGATGTCAAGACAGAACCCTCATTTGGTTGCCGACTTCTAACCATTCATGCTGTATGATCATTAGGAAACAAGGGTTCTCACAGATCCTATTGGTTATGACAATAAAGGTAATTAATAGCTACCTAGCTACAATAATTCAGGTAGCTGTCTGATTCTTCATCCCGTGTACACTGATTAGGACAATTTATATTAACAACACTGTACATGTACACTGACTAAGACAGCAAACTTATACATGACAATAGTAAGCATTAAGGATTACTCTCATGATCAACACATGACATCATGATAAGTAATTAAGTGCGTTGTTTTACTGGGTGCTCACCTCAGTTGATCTGTGGGTCATGGTGGCGACATTTTGCCTCATCTTTGACTTACTAGAGCCCTTTGCACATATAAGTTTATTTTCTGGCCAGCGTCATGAGCCATTGGCATGCATGCATTGATTGCATTCTACTCATCCTTCAACAACATGACACATGTATATGCAGGCATATTCAGTAAAAGATAGCATGATTAATCCCCATGCATGCATGCACCTTCATAGTTTCTCCATGGACCATATGCATGGTTGCATGTGGACTCAAAGATTTGGCTACATAGCTTGCTTTGTGCCTTTGTCCAAGAAACCTTTTACCACTGTGCATGCATTCATGCAACTATATATGCAAGACCACCTTTTAGTCAGAATTACCTTTTTAATTTCATGGCATCTTAATGGCATGCATTGGGTGGATTCTTGTGATAGGTTTGTTCATATGTAGGCTTAAGGTTGTATGCCCCTACCTCTGGATCATGTGGTGTTTGCTTGTTGTGCATGCATGGTTTTTCTTACTTTTTGGTTGATATGGCTTTTTGTTAGCATTAGACATCAGTAGCCATATTGATCCTAATCCACTTGACCTAGCTTTTGTCCTTGCTGGCCCTACCATAAAGCAGTAAGCAAAAACACTAGATAAGACACCACTTGGTGGTAGTCACTGTATGGTGCCCTATCCCTTTTTTGCTTCCACTAGAAAATAAATAGCTCATGCTAGGGCCATAGTACCTTCAGATCAGCAGCAAGATGTGCAGCATCGTTCTATTTCCTACAGAATTGTTGGGTCTCACTCTTGCTCTCTGTTGTTGGAGCTATTGCATTCTTGGGGTGGAATGATGTGGAGAATTGATGAAAGCCCATCACAGTGTAATCAGATCTTACAGATCAATAAGATTCAGCTCTTTGATCATTATGGTTTTGTACTGAAAATTAAACACTGGTTAAATTAATTACATAATGCTAGCTAGCTGTCCCTTATGAGTTTAATTAGAGCTGCTATATATATGAGCATATGCATATGGTCTCTTGTTTAATACTATATGGAACATTTTAATCAATTTGGTAACATGCATGCAGGCATGAGACGAGGGAAAAGGTGCTGATATGACAACTAATGCGCTGGCTATTCGTGTATATATTACATAATTTAAAATATGCAGAAAACACACAAAGCTAGAACAGAACAACTAGCATCCCAGCAACATATGAATTGCCAACTTTCTGCGGCACAAAGCATGTGAGCTTTTCCATTTAGCCAGTGCATTGTGTGAGAGAGAGAGAGTTATAATAACAACTCTGCATATAGGCTATACTAGCGCAATTATATAAACCAATGCAACATACACTGTGCCGACAAAGTGGTTTGCAATATTTTTGTTGCTGTATAACCTACATTAAAGTGGTACAGCTTAACAGCATATCTCACTATAATGAATAATCACATTAGTTTTTTTCATAAAGAATCAAGAATAGTTTAGTTCACTAACTTGTCAGTGTCATCCTCTGGGAAACAATAATCGATACTTCATTTTCAAAAAATAGTTGATGCCTACAAGCTTGTTGATTATAGCCCCTTGTTGATTTCAAAAAACAATAAATGATGTTGCCCCCCCATATATACATATGGACATTAGTAATTGTTGGTGCCCTAGTATAATCTCTCTTTTTTTTGTGGACATCTCAGTGCCTAGGAGTTCAATGAAATGCTACCCTCTACCTCTATTGATGGTAATGTGTGTATTGTCCTACTTGAGATGTAGTGTGCAGCACTTTATGCTGTCCTTGCATAAACAGAAGTCTATTTAAGGTGGTTAATTAGTATAATCATCCTACTTGTCTACCTGCTCTCCCAACAGTATGTATGTGTCCTGCAATTATTCATCTATAGTAAAAGAAATTAAGGAGCGTGCATGCGTGCAATAACAATAGCAGTTCTCCCAATCATCGTCGTAATTAGTATTATCAAACCATCGGAGTTGACGCCATGTGTGTAAGCTCTTCATCAAAACCACTCAAAACAATGCTAGGGGTAATTCGTCTTGAATGAATAATTGAGAGTGTAAAATGACTGGTATTTGAGTTTAGATAGTAATTTAGTCGACCACGATAGTTTGAAGGGCAATTTGGACTTTTTTCTATATTATACTATCTTTATTCCAAAATATACGGTCTATGAATTTTAGCTATGAATCTAGATAGATACTAGATTCCCTTCATTCTACTTGAAGGAGAACCCACCAAACGCATAGCATCTCCTAATGCGAGGATTATGCTTCACCAACCTGCTAGTGCTTATTATCGGGCAAGAAGACCAGTATTTTTACTATAAATAAAAGAGTTACACAAAGTTCGCATAGTCAAAACTTGTTATATTACGTGACGGAGGTAGTAATATATATATTTGACCATAGCTGACACCATGCTCATAGATCCACATGAAGAAAGTCCTTAATTAATAGTACTATACTTCTAGTAAATACATACTGTAATCACTTCTTCAAGGCATTTAATTAGGGGCAAATAGTAAGTGGAAAAATTGTAATGAGACCAATTTTACTATGTGACTACAAAAATTAGCGCGCCAATAGCACGCTATCTTTTTAGCCCGTATATAGAGCATTGAATTTTGTATATTTTGATATTTTCTTAGAACTTCTTTATTTCCCATTTAAACTTTTACGAAGATCGCACATTTGAAAGAACCATTTAGTGGAAGTATCGTGTGATAATTGACATATAGGTTTAATTTGTAACAGGGTGAATATTGCATGCATGTGTTTGACAATTGTGGTTAGACATATCTGATGAACAAAGGTGTATTTTTTATGAAATCCTTAAATATTTTTTATTTTTTCTAAAATATCTAGCTAAAGTTAGAGCAAAGCGATAATTTCCATTAAAAATTATTTGTGCCGCTAATTTTCTACTGTGTGCCCCTGAAATTGATTATCTTTGTTTCTTTCTTCCCCATTTAAACTGTCCATTTTTTTCTGCTAGGTCCATTGGCCTCCTATTTAGGCCATGCCCAACGCATGGTCTCAAGCCTGTGGTTCTAGCCTCCAACTAGGCTTGGATGCCACGGTGGAGGTTTGGGAGGAGCTTCATTTGTGTCAGAGTGACCTGCAATGCACAATGGTTTGGGGAGAAAAGCAGTGGTTTGGGAAGAAAAATAAGGTTGTGTTCTTCTCCCACCTTTCCCAACTCACCTCCCCCATTTTTCGCGCGCTTGTTTTTTGAACTGCTAAACGATATGTTTTTTTTTAAAAAAATTTATACAAAAGTTGTTTTAAAAATCATATTAATCCATTTTTCAAAAAAAAATAAACTAATACTTAATTAATCATGCGCTAATGAATCGTTCCATTTTGCGTGTCAGAGACATTAGTTCCCATCCTATACTGCCTAACTCAGCCTAAGTGGTCCAAGCCTCGGTAGGCAACCATCTGAAGAGAAAGTGGGGGGGGGGGGGGGGGGA